>CAAKHC010003029.1:24981-38682 GCA_901007825.1 Macroramphosus scolopax | reverse complement strand
GGCTTAGGGGGAGGGGCTTAGGGGGAGGAGCTGAGGGGGAGGAGCTGAGGGGGAGGAGCTGGGACGTTTGGCTCAGGAGGAGTCCGTGCAGGGTGATGGCGGCGGCGGGTAGAGGTGGTGGGAGTAGCTGCGCTCGGTGTAAGGCGACGGCGGGCAGCTCTCACAGTTCTCCTCCGCCGACAGGTACTGGCTGCGGGGGGTCGGCGGCGGCGGGAAAGGCTCCGAGTCATAGTTGAGGTCGCTGGTGTAGCCCTTGGCGGCGGCGGAGGTGCTGGATTTGAGCGGCGCCCGGCGTCCGGGTGTGTAGTCGCTGTCACAAACGTCGGTGCTGCAGGGGGTGGTGGGCGGGGCGAAGTGGCGGTAGGTGTAGGGCCGATAGCTGCGGGACAGAAACACAGGACAGTTCACAGCAACACAGAATCTGAATGTTTCTGCTCGAGGACACAAAGAGACACCAGGAGATCAGCTGCTACCTGTAGGACCGGTGGGTCGACGGGCTGTTGGAGGAGTAACCGAACTCCATCGTGTACTGAGAGCGAACAGTCGCAGGAGACGGGGGCGGGTTCAGGATCTGTGGGAGGAGACACAACCGCTAACTTCCTGTTGGAGTCTGTGTGTGTGTGTGTGTGTGTGTGTGTGTGTGTCTCACCGGGGGGAAGTAGGTGCCCTTGGTGCTGGAGGAGCTGCTGGACGAGGCGCCGGTGACGTGGGCACGGTCGTACGGCGGCCCGCTGCTCCCGCCCATGATGCTGAGGGAGCCAATCACAGACTTCCCTCTGGACATACCTGTTCAGAGGGCGGAGCCAGAGATGACCACGTGTTCATTAAATGGTTGTGACATTTATTCAGATCTGATTATTAATGTATAAATACTGTATTGTTTATCATTAACATGTTTTCTGTTGAACTGATTGGGATCAATAAAGCTTTGTTGTGCGTCTCACCTGGAAGCGAGCTCGACAGCGAGCTCGGGTGCGGAACGTATCCCAACGGCACCGACGACGGGCCGTGAACCACAAAGTCGTTGGTAACCGTCTCACCGTCGTCTTTCATCTGCGGACAGAGAACACGCTGGCATACGAAATACACGGCGCCCACCACGAACAGCGCCATGACCACGCCCACGATGGAGCCGATGGTGTTGTTTTGAGGCGGCGGCTCCTCCGTTGGATCTGAAACCGCAGAAGTGTGAACGATGAAAACCCGGTCAGGCTCCCAGCTGGTTCATGGATTGGATAGTTTATTTAAGGAAGAGGCGACTTACAGCAGCCGATCTCGTCGGAGTTGTCCGTGCAGTCCATGTTGTGGTCGCACTTCTTGTGTTTCCCGATGCACTGACCGTTGGAGCAGGTGAACTGATCGGGAGGACAGCGAACTGCAACACCAGCAAACAGAACAAAACATCAAAGTTCAGCAACGGCGGGAAAATAAAAACTGTTATAACTGATGTTACAGATACAGAAGACCTGATGGAAGCCTGGTCTCCTGTCAGAGCTCCGTTCAGGGCAGGTCGCCGCCTCCCGTCTCACCTTCACACTTGTTCTCATCCGACCGGTCCTGGCAGTTGGTCTCCCCGTTGCAGCGGAGGCTCAGGTCGATGCACTGCCGACTGTCGCACTGGAACTCGGACTCGGAGCAGACCGGACAGTCCTCCTCGTCGCTGCTGTCGTCACATTCAGGGTAGCCGTCGCATCGCCACGCCTGCGGGATGCAGTCCACCTCGCCGGATGTGCAGGAGAACTGCTCCGGGGAGCAGGTGGGGGGTTCTGAGGAGGACAGCAGACCGTCACTGGAAATGCTCTGACATAGATGGTGAGAAGAGACATGCGATCGGACGGCGCTCACCTCCGCAGGACAGCTCGTCCTGCAGCAGCACCAGGTGGACGGGACACGAGCAGCGAGTCGTTCCGTCACCCTTCACGATGCAGATGTGGGAGCAGCCACCGTTGTCCCACGTGCACGGGTGTTTACCTGGAACACGCAGGAGACACGTGATGAGTGTAACAAAGAAGTGGCGGGCGGCGACTCGTCCTGCGGCGATGGACACTCACTGTACTCTCGCATGTCCAGCTCGTGGACGGCGTGGATGTCGCTCAGGTAGGCGATACGAGCCTGGATCTTGGTGCGTCCCTCCCGCGTCGTCTTGTCGATGCGTTCGATCATCTGCTGCTGCTTGTCGATCCAGTAAAGGTGGTTCCCGAACACCGTCAGACCGACCGGCTGCAGGATGTTGGAGTCGGCGATCACGATCCGATTGGCTCCTGAAGAGAGAACGAGGCGGGAAGAAACAAAGACAAGGATGTAGGGAGGAAAACCCTCAGTAACCAAGGCAACAGAACGGTGAGGGGGGGGGGGGCTGCACCACAAAAAAACTGATACTGATATCTGATTATTTATTATGAGAAGTTTATGCTTCATGTTTTCAGGTAGAAAGAACATTAAACATCTCAGTGATGGTGATCCTGATCAATGATCAATATCAGTTGATCGAAGCAGCGTAGATTTGTGATTCCTTAACACATTTCAATGTATATTTATCATCCACCAAGAAGAATCTATGAGATATTGATTTGAAATCACCTCCAACGATGTTCACATGATGTCATCAACAGTAAGATATCAATACATTGAACCATTGATGATGTCAGACCGATCGCCAGGTAACAACCAGATATCACCTGTTACTCCAGTGATGACGGGCTCAGGTTAATATGTCATTTATCACGTAACCATGGCGACTGGCCATGGTAACCCTGCTGCAGTAAATCAGTGATTTTCTGGCTGGAGGAACGACGGCAGCGAGTGACGAGTCAGTGAAACGTATCAGAGCTTAAAGTAAAGAATGTACAGTATATTAGATTTGTGTTTCACGTCATCAGTTAATAAATGTTTCAGTCTTTGGCCTCACAGTCCCATCCTGTTTACTCCACCTGCAGTGGATGTGAATGTCCTGACGGGGGCGCCAGAGGCTGCAGACGGAACGCGGTTCACAATCCAGATTGAAGTTAACTAACAGGAGCCAGACAATGACGTCACAACGAGTGTGAAAACTTTTTCTGAGCTGCATGAAGACGAGTTGAGGATGCAGGAAGCCGTCCTCTGCAGCGAGTCATGTGTACGTCCTCGGAGACTCGGTACAGATGGTTTACATTCCTGTCGGCCTGCGCACGCCACCAGAGAATTACTGGAATGTGCCGAACTCCAGGCTGCACGCCAACTTCCCCTTTCCAGGCACAAACCTTCATCTGCTCTGTTCACACATTTACTGTCCTCCTGAAGCCTGACAGACGACTGGGAGGTCACACTGCACACACACTCACACACACTCACACACACTCACACACACTCACACAGACTCACACAGACTCACACAGACTCACACAGACCAGCACACACACACTGCACACTCAGAATTAACACACACATTCTGATGTATGATTCACAAACTGGGTAAAATGAGTAAGGATGTGAACTAAAATGATTCTATTCATTATGTATTGTTTATTATTATTATATTTCTGGATTGCTGCCGCTGCAGCTACCGAGCATCACGTCCCTGTCTGACTCTGTCAGAGGAACACGCCCACCACTGTGACGGGTGTAACGATCAGACTCGACAGGAGACTCAAGGACGACAACTGTCTTCTCTCTGGATGATTCACTTCTGAAGGACACGAGTGTGAACATGTCAGACTTACCGGAGAGGTCGCTGCTCTCGATGCGCCGCAGGTCCGAATCAACCCAGAACAGCTTCCCCACTTCGTTGTCGATGGCCAAAGCGACGGGCTTCCCCAGACCGCTGAAGAACAGAACCTCCCTCTCGGTCCCGTCCAGCGCCGCCCGCTCGATCTTTGGCGACCGCTCCAGCAGGTTGGTGAAGTACATGTACCTGTCAGACAACAACCGGGTCACGTGAGTGGAGCAGAAGTCCTGAGTGGATGTTTGGTTCTGGCGTCGCTTCCCGCTCGGAGGGAACTAGAACATCTGCAAACTTCATCACTGAACCGCACGCTGACCCCGAGAGTTCTGGCCAACCCGACCCGAAGGAAACCCTGCAATTATGGTTCAAAACAAGCGACTTGGCCCGACCTGAGAACCCGATGAGCCCGGCAGAACAAACAAGAACAAACGTTCTTTGTGACTGGAGTTAAACCTGGAGGAACCTCTACCATGCTTCCTGAACCGGAGTTGAACATCCGCAGCAGATCTTCATCTTCCTCCTCCATCATCTTCACTCAGCGTCGTGTTACACTGCGAGTGATCCAGGTCGTTTACACCTGCTTGTGTTTCACTTGTGTCCTAATGACGTGACCTCACTTCCTGTTCACACTTCAGCACCGCGTGTCACCGCCCCCTGTTGACACTCACCCTCTCTCCGGGTTGACCACGATGGCTCTGGGTTTGTCGTGCTCCCCTCGCAGCACGACGCCGACGCGGCTGCCGTCGGTCCGGGTCACGTTGATGACGTTGGTCACCTCGCTTGTCCAGTAGATGAAGCGGCTGTAGATGTCGATGCTCAGGTCAAACAGCTGCAGACCCTGGCTCGGCCCGCCCAGCGAGCTCGCCACCACCGTCATACTCTGAGGGCAGAGACAAGCACGTCAAGGCCGGGTCATCAGCGGCTCTACTCCGGGACCGCCGGGTCCGACACTCACCTGGTTCCCGTCCTCCTGGGCGCGGCGGATGACGTTCTGCTTGGAGTCGATCCAGTACAGCTGTTTGTCCAGCGGGTCGTAGTCGATGGCGCGGACGTTCCGCAGGCTGTGGATCGGCAGGATGATGTCAGGACTCTGCTGCTCGTCAATGACCATACGGTTGATGGCGGTCTTCTGGCTGAACAGCAGGAAGGAGGTGGGAGCTGGAAAAGAGACAAACATCCCGTCACGCAGGGAAGTCGGAACGTAATCTTGACTTCACAGAAACAAATCGCCCGTGGCAGAAGTTCAACCGGGCCTCACCGCTGCACGTCTTGTTGTCGTAGTTGAGGGAGAAGTGTGCCGGGCAGCCGCACACGAAGCTGCTGACGGGGACGGCGAGGCAGAGGTGGGAGCAGTGTCCGTTGGTGGAGGCGCAGGCGTTCCAGCCGCCCTGCCTGGACGAGTGGAACACCAGGATGTCCATGACGTAGTCCAGGTGGCCCTGGATGACGGTGCGGTTCTGCCCGCTGGTCTTGTTGGCGCGCTCGATGCTGCGCTGGCTCCAGTCCGTCCAGTAGATGTAGTCCTGGTACTGCGTCAGGCCGAAGGGGTGCGGCAGGTCGTCGGCGATGACCTCACGGTCCAGACCTGAACAAGAGAAGCAACATCGGTTGTCAGGTTGCGTCATCGTGTTGACATGTGAAACAAATCTTTATTCAAAAACTAAATAGTTTAAGAAACGTTTAAGGTTCCAAAGTTCCCTGAATCAGCAGTGACACCAACACCAACATGTTAATGCTCAGCTGGATTCATGGGAATATATTCGTGCTCTTTTGTTTCATCATAATTCGATCGGACGCCATCGAGCACGTGCGGTTCTGCCGCCTGGCGTCCCACCTGTGGTTTGTTGTTGCCGGCCGGCGGGTCGATACATCACGACCCCACAGATGAGGGTCAACAAACAGCAGCTGAGTTTTGTTTTGCTTTGTCTTCAACGCGTCTTCAGACTTCGAGGCGGAAGAAACGTGAAGATCAGACGGCGACACGAAGGAGCTAAATGGAAACCAGGTGTCACGCTGGCTTCAGGACACCAAGAACTGGTGCACAGCGACAGCTATTTTCTGTCCTGGCCGGCGAGCCAGAGCCGAGTCCGTTTCCCTGCTCACTAAATTGGTAGTGTGAGAATATTTTGGGTTCTGGTTTGCATCCAGCGACGCGCTGCGAGCGAACACTTCAGGACCAAACGCCGGTTCAGAGCAGCTTTGTTTCAGCCACTTTGAAGTCGCTCCATAAATATAAGAGCAGAGCAGCTAATGGGGAACATGTCCGCTGAGATCTGAGACCAGCTCACAGCTGCGCGGTAACAAAGCCCAGAAGAAGACTTGGGAGGACTCCGTAGCGTCTCGTGCAGACGATGATTACCGAGCATGTTGGAGGACTCGATGAGCGTCGTGTCCAGGTCCGTCCAGTACAGCCGGCGCTCCGCGTAGTCGATGGTGAGTCCGTTGGCTCGGCCCACGTCGGCCACCAGAGTACTGCGACCCGTCCCGTCCATCGCTGCGCGGTCGATCTTTGGCTTCCCGCCCCACTCGGTCCAGTACATGTACCTGTGGAGGGGGAGGGGCACATGGGTCAGAGGGGAGGCGGGGCTTATTTAAAGGCACAAGAGGTGTTTGGAGTTCTCACCCTTCAGCAGGATCAAGAGCCAGAGCTCGAGGACTGTCCAGGTCCTTCCAGACCAGGACCTGCCGGTGCTGCCCGTCCAGTTTAGCCACCTCGATGCGGTTGGTGCCGGTGTCGGCCCAGTACAGGTTCTTCCCCAACCAGTCCACCGCCATTCCCTCCGGATAGTCCAGACCAAACTCCACCACATGTTCCAGAGCGCTGCCGTTCATGAAGGCCCTGCTGATCGTCTGCAGGCAGAAAGAGAGACCGGGTCAGTGCTCAGAACCTCGAGGGTCAGGGTTCATGTGTGTGTGGAACCTGTCGTCTCCATGGAGACCATTACCATCCAACCAGCCAGAACTTTGTACTCACTGGCCGGCTTGCATCTCACCTTCAGAGTGATGTCGGTCCAGTAGATCCGGTTGTCGGTCACATCAAAGTCGAGTGCCGAGGCCTCCTTCACGCCGGTCAGCGGGATGGCCACATTGTTGTTGTTGGTCTCCAGGGAGATGCGGCGGATGTCGGTGTGGCGTGAGAAGAGCAGGAAGGCTTCAGGGACGATGCAGGTCTGCATGTCGGCAATGAGCTCCAGTCCGATGGGGCAGCCGCACTGGACGCCCTGCGGCTTGTAGAGGCAGAGGTGGCTGCAGCCGCCGTTGTCCTCCGCACACGGGTTCGTACCTGAGGAGAGGAAAAGGTCATTCAACAACTGAACGCCGTCAGCAGGGAACCGGCGAGGAAGAGGAGCGCAGCTTTATGTGTCAGACACAAGAACGTTTCTAAATCTCGGAAAGTTGTCAGAGCGAAGACTTGACGTCATCGTCACGGTCGGTAATTAGAGAGTAGAGGTAATTAATTAGCAACCAGAAACTAAATGAGTCAATAAAGTTATCGTCACCGTGACGACCAGCGGACTCTTCATCAAGTCTGAGACACTTCCTCAGGTGCATTTCAGTCAAACGTCCCATAGGGGGTTTAAATATATTAATTTACCACTGGATTCTATTTGGTAACTATAGCAACATGTTTTGTTCTCAAAATCTTAATTGACTGCAGCAGCCGTGGCTCATGGATGATGATCCTCAGGGAACTCGCTGATGGCGAGGACGACGCAGCATCAACAAGGGAACTCCTTTCTGTAAGAAACAACACCTGCCTGGACGGTGGACGGACGTGGACTCACCGAACGCCTTGTTGACGTACGTGGCCTTGAGGCCCATCAGATCAGGCAGCTGGTCGATGATGAACTCCCGCTCGGCGGTCCGTTTGTGGACCCGTTCGATGCTGCGGCGCTGCCAGTCCGTCCAGTAGATGTAGTCTCCCAGGAGCGTGAAGCCAAAGATGTGAGGAAGTTTGTCCTCCACCAGCACCCGTCGGCTGGTCCCGTCCATGTTCATCACCTGAGGGACAGTCCAACCGTCTGACTTCACATCACAGATCACAAATCACAAATCACATGTGCATGTGTGTGTCAGTGTGTTTGTGTGTGTGAGAGCGAGACTGTGTGTGTGTGTGTGAGAGCGAGACTGTGTGTGTGTGTGTGTGTGTGTGTGTGTGTACAGATTAACTCTCTCTCCTCTCCGATCAGGTCGGTTGTTTGAAGTAAATCAACTTGTTCATTGACTATCAGACATTTGAACAGAACATGGCGACGTCAGAGTGAAGTTGACCTTTGACCTTTTGGACAGCAGCTGCTTCCTTTAATAACTTCTGTCTTAATATTTGGGACATCGTGTCGTCGTCAGCGACTAATTCTTGCGCTCTAGACAAACGTGTTTTATGAGGTGACCTTTGACCTGCAAAATGGAATTAGTTCATCACGTCCTATCAGCGAGATGGACAGACGACCCAAAAACATAAAACCTACGGGTCAGTCGTCGTCATGGAAACACGAAGACAAATCATCAGAAGTAACATTTTCTTGGTATAAAAGAGTTTAAAAAGTAAAAGATGAAAAACGAGTACTGATCAGATTCTGGATCAGCTGGACGCCTCTCAGACAAGAAGGTTTCCCATCATGCTCGGTGGGCCGAGTGTTGTTTGTCGCTGTGGACACTGAGCATGCTCAGTAGAGCCCCGGCGACCTGGCAGCGCATCCCGGTGCCGCTAATTAGAAGCAACAGCCGGAGCAAACAAACGCTGGCAGCATATGGCCGCCACATTTCCTCTTTTTTCTCTCAGAAACTTTGACATCTTACTTTGAGAGACGTGTTGAGTGTGAGATCGGCGGGTGAACACGCCGACAGAGACGGATGAAGATGAAGGACGACGAAGATCTGACGCAAAGAATTAAAACCGAGCAGCAGGTTTAATATATTTAAAAAGATCGACCTGATTACTAGCCGGCAATCTGCTCGTTTACAGACACAATGTGAGAAGAGGAGGAGGAAGATGATGATGAGGAGGAAGATGAGGAGGTCCGTCTCGCTTCGGGTCGACCAAAAGACAAAGAAGCAGAGCAGTTTGAATGTTGAGGTTAATCAGAGTCGTGGCGGCAGCGACATCAACACACGGACAGTTTCTGCAGAGACTCGCGTGTCGACTAGAAATCAGAAGTTCAGAAGCCTCGACTGCAAAAACCATCAAGATCTTAATCACAACAACACTGATGATGAAGACAAGCTGCCTTCAGTCACCTGAGTCGATGTCGTCCCACAGAGCCGAGGCCCAGTTCATTCATCTAATGTTTGAGAGTGTAACAGCAGACAGGTGATTCATTCTGTCTCACTGATCACATTCAAGATATTAGCGGGCTCAAAAATGTTTTTACAATTAGAATGAAGGTAGAAGGTTTAAGTTCCGTGGGGCTGTGATGGTTGCTAGCGGACTGCATCCCTGAACTCTTAGCCTCGATCAGCAGTTCGTCTGCAGGTTAGTTTACCTCCTGGAATATCAAACGTTAATAAATCCGTCTCATCGACATTAAAACAGGAACCGGGTCCATCATAGATCCGACGCTGCATCTCGCCCTCTAAAACTGTCAAACCTGATTTGAAGGCGTTGAGCTCTGTGAGTGTTCGCATCACTTCCTGCTGCCAGTTATTCCCTGCAGGATTCAGACTCGACACGTCGCCAGTGACTTCCTGTCCAGAGCGTAACAAACACATGCTACTGATCTGGTTAATCTAGTGAGGATTATAATCCTGAACCGGAGCGGTGTGATGATGTTTCTGTACCATGCCGGGTTGAGCAGCAGCGACATCAGGACTCATCAACGCAGCGAGGAGCAACACATCCACTGCTCTCAGATCACAGTCACACACACTCTGGTGTATAAATATAAAGTAAAGTTTCCATCCTCAGTGAGATGGCCTCAGCCAAAAGGTCTCCTCTGGTTTGGGAGTTTGACCGCAGTGTGGCGACGCTTCACATTCTGGGTCTATTCTAAACAGAGCCGACCGCAGCTGCAGCGCAGACGCAATCGGAACCAGATGTGAGATCTCTGCAGAAAATAGTTCTCCAAGAAACCCAAGGCCCCTCAGCCCTGAACGACGCCTGAGAAGGAGGCTGAGGCGAGGTCGCGTCTCCACGGAGAGGAAGACCAGGAAAATAAAAGTGAGAGTTTCAGGAGCCGCTGCCCTGACAGACGAGCCGCTGCCCCGACAGACGAGCCGCTGCCCCGACAGACGAGCCGTGTGCGACCATGTGAAACAAATGATATCCAGAAATACTGCAATAACTGTAATATCTGTCACTGATCAAGTTATTGATCATGTTATTGATATCACTTCAAATTCTGTTAATGTGTTCCAAATTTAAATATATATAAAGAAATCTTAACAACCTTTTATTAATCATGTAACTGATTCGTAGTTTAATATTGATCCACGTGAAACAACAAACTTTCAGGCTGACAGGAAGTAGCGATGCGTCCATGTTGGGCTGCCATGGCGACGGCCCAGGCGGCGGCTGTGCACAGCGAGAAACAAACAGGCACCAACCTCAATCATGTCTGTCTTAGCGTCTCCCCAGTAGATCTTGCGTTCCTCGTAGTCGAGTGCGAGGCCGTTTGGCCAACCCAGCGAGGTGTTGACCATCACCACTCGCTCCATCCCATCCAGATCCGCACGCTCAATCTTCGGCACCTCACCCCAGTCGGTCCAGTACATGAACCTGAAGCCCAGAGAGAGAAACTCATCACCCAGCAACACGAGACTGCAGCTTAGCTGTCGTCTCGTTGACGACATGTTTCAGTGCAGCAGCAGACTGTGATGTCAGCAGCTTTTACTGGTCAGCTCGTCTGGACCGTTGCAGACGGGTCTGTGTTTGTGACCTGACGTCTGAAACTGCCGACGGGTGTTTGGACCGTCAGATATGAGGTGTCATGAAGGCAATGAGACAGCACTGAATGTGATTGGACAAAATGTAATGTTAGTGAATCATCACAGTCTCTCACCCGGCTACCGGGTCCAGGACGATGGCTCTGGGCTCGTCCAGGTCCTCAGAGATCAGAATCTTGCGCATGGTCCCGTTGAGCCTCGTCACCTCGATGCGGTCGGTCCCGGTGTCGGTCCAGTAGAGGTTCCGAGCGATCCAGTCGACAGCGATGCCGTCGGGGTGGTTCACCTGAGACGTCACGACAAACTGGGCGTCGCTGCCGTCCGGCAGGGAACGGCGGATAGCCTTCACGTCGTCGTCCGTCCAGTAGATGTACCCCTCCACCGGGTCGTAGTCGATGGCGATGGCGTGGCGGATGTCGTCCACCTGCAGGATGATGTCGGTGAAGTCCGGAGTGTCCAGAGAGATGCGGCGCAGGTCTGTCCGCCGGGCCAGCAGCAGCATCTGAGTGGCACCTGAGGAGACAAAGATCAGAATCATTATCCAATGTAAATACATAAATCTGTTGGTTCAACCACGTTGTTGTTGTTGATCTCCACTCTGGAGGACTTCCAGTAGCTGACAGCAGTTCATCACTCACTGCTGCTATCTAACAGTTTCATCTTCCTGTTCAAATGAACTGAGCACCTCTGAACAGGAAACAGATGCATGTGGGTGGGCGTGGCCTAGAGGACGTAGCAGCGGCGTGTTGGGAAGCTCATTGACAGATCGATCATCAGGATTAGTGCACCTTTTTCTATCCTCTCAAGTTCTAATCATTATGTTAATAAAACTTTCAGGTTGGCGTTACAGTCGCCTGTCCAAGAAGAGAAGGACCCACATCAGGCCCGGTGCAGGATGTGAGGCCCCCCCCCCCCCCCAGATGTCTGAGAACGAGACTCAGTATTACTTCAACACGATGACACCCGAGTGATGAGGCCAGGCTTCTGTTGGATATGGTAACACAGCTTTAACGTCCTCTGCTGAGGTGCGTCCACAGCAGAATCACTCCCATGTGAGAATCCGAGGACCCCCACTGCATTAGTGAAACCCCGGCAGTGAAAGGGGGCATTGTCTGCCAGGGGGGCTTGTGATCCCGTCCACCACAAAAGCTTCCCCGCCTTCATCCCTCCGTCGCTCTGCAGGGGAAAGCTACTGAACCAAAAATGTCAATAAAAGAGGCGGGGAGGGAGGGAAACATTCGGGGCCGCCATTCAACCACCGGCCCAGAGATTTTGGGTGGGGGTGGGGGGTGGTCACTATAGCAACAGCAGGTCAACCCCCACACCAAATTTAAGCTGCTCTGGTTGTTGTCGATGACGATGAGACGAAGGGAAGGAAAGCTACAGCATCACTTAAAGACAGACAGACAGACGGACGGACAGACAGACACCTACAGAGACAGACAGACAGACACCTACAGAGACAGACAGACAGACACCTACAGAGACAGACACAGACACCTACAGAGACAGACAGACAGACACCTACAGAGACAGACAGACAGACACCTACAGAGACAGACAGACAGACACCTACACAGACAGACAGACAGACAGACAGACAGACAGACAGACAGACAGACAGACAGACAGACAGACAGACAGACAGACAGACAGACAGACAGACAGACAGACAGACAGACAGACAGACAGACAGACAGACAGACAGACAGACAGACAGACACTAGGATGTGGTGTGTCCTCACCTTCTCGGCAGGTCTTCCCGTCCTCCAGCAGCTGGACTCCGGTCGGGCAGGCGCACTGATAGAACGGCGTGGAAGGAGACAGCAGGCAGAGGTGGGAACAGCCGGCGTTCTTCAGGGAGCAGGGACTGCTGACCGCTGCAGACACACACATCAGACACACACATCAGACACACACAACTCATCTACGTATCCAGATGATGTCATGATTCCACAGAAATATGTTCAGTAACGCCACTAACAAGTAAAGCTGCCAGATCTTCTAATAAACATCAGGGAGCTTCGTCCCACTCAGTAATAATCTCATTAGATTAGTAAACAGATACAAACAATCAGATCTCGTCACATGACGTAACCAGCAGCATGTGGGTGGGGCTCGTCACTCACTGAGGTCTTGTCTCTTGGGGCTGAAGACGTGGATGTCCATTGGCGAGAAGATGTCCGAGTGGACGACGCGCTGCTCGCCTCCCGTCTGCTTCCTGCAGGAGTGGATGGAGTGGGTGTTCCAGTCGGTCCAGAACAACGTGTCCTCGTACATGGTGAGGGCGAAGGGGTGAGGCAGCTCCCCTTTAACCACCACCTCCCTGAAAGCACACGGACACGACAGCCTCAACAACCTGCCCGATGAGCCGTCAGTGTGCATCACAGCGATGTCACTGCAGGGAGGGTTATTATGGTCTGTTCGTCTGTACGACGGCCTGCAGTGACATCATCATTAGATTCTAATGTCACCAATGTTCAGTTAGAATCTCGACAGTCAACTCGCACACGTTTACTAACAACAGCTTTACTCTTGATTGGTCTGAAGATGGAGGACGGCGACCTTCAAACATCAGATACGAGTCCCGTCACCGTCTGCTGGTTCCGGATCCGAAACCAGCTAAGTTTTCTTATAGAAATCTACAGCGTCACATTTCTCTGCGTGTCTCGACTGACTGAGAACATTCATAGTGTGTGAACGCAGCGTCAGTCAGGTGACTGGACACCGCATTAGTCTGTACCTCGAGGATCCATCCAGGTTGCAGCGGTGGATGAAGTTGTGCTTGGCGTCGGCCCAGTACAACTTCTGCTGGTTGTAGTCCAGCGTCAGGCCGTTGGGCCAGTAGATCTCCTTATCGATGATCATGGAGCGATTGGTCCCGTCCATCCCCGCCCGCTCGATCTTCGGGATCTCGCCCCAGTCGGTCCAGTACATGAACCTGAGGAGACGAGCAGAATGTCATCAGCTGACCTTCATCACGCCGGCTGCTGTGTGTCGGTCCACAGTCTCATTCTGGAGGTCAGTTCAAATAGGAAGTGTGTCTGTGTGTCTGCTGTGCAGCTAATTCTCCTCTTTGTTTGTTGCCTTTATCATCACAGCTGGATGGCTCCTCCCCC
>CAAKHC010003029.1:0-24880 GCA_901007825.1 Macroramphosus scolopax | reverse complement strand
CCAATTGACACTTCCACTGGTAGGTTATGACATCATCAAACTTGGGTTCTATCCTCTCATCTAATTTGTGGCTCCTCAGATTCTGACCTTTAGCTCCGTCCTCCACCATGATGACCAGCACACATCCACTCAGGGACAGAACAGACGTCCGTCCCCTCGGGGACAGAACAGACGTCCGTCCCCTCGGGGACAGAACAGACGTCCGTCCCCTCGGGGACAGAACAGACGTCCGTCCCCTCGGGGACAGAACAGACGTCCGTCCTCTCGGGGACAGAACAGACGTCCGTCCCCTCGGGGACAGAACAGACGTCCGTCCCCTCGGGGACAGAACAGACGTCCTCGTCCTCCAGGTTCTGACAGTCACATTGACTTGTCATTGACTGATTATTTCTCTCTGATGTAAAGATCGTGAGCATCTGATGGCCAACTGGTCTCACTGTGGGAGACGTTACGCTGTCAGCAGCTGCAGCGTCGAGCGCGAGTAAAAGGCAGGACGGACAGTCGGACACCGAGATGAACAGGAGGACGGAGCTGCTGCTGTCAACATGGAGCCATTAATGAGCCCAATTACACGATGACGAGGCCTCGCCGCCGCCCGCTCACAGTTGTGTAACAGGGCGTCTTTGTGCGCACACAACTCCTATTTCTGACGACACACACACTTTCCAGAGGAAACACGCACACGTTCACACAAACATTTTCAATGGTGATTCAACTGATGAAGGTTCAGGAGTTTGTCTCCTGATGAAGGTGTGGAGACCCTCCCCTCCCTCAACAGCTCCACTAATTAGCATTAATAACCTGCTCGCTGTTTGATGACCTTGTTACTTCTCTTTCTGTCGCCCTGCATGATGACGAGACGTCGACAGTTTACAAGCACGACATCTTTTCAACTGAGAATCGATAACATGTTCAATCGTTCACAAGAAACTGGTTCCGTATATTTGGGGTTTTGACCGATGGCGTCCGAACACGACGTTGTTCTAACCTCCACTGTTGGTTTGTCTGTTAGCAGGATGACACACAAACACACAACACACCTACACACACCTGTTGAGGAAGAACTCATCAACGGCAGCCAAAGAGTTTAATGTTTTTCATCATTTTACAGACAAAACTGATTTATTGTTCCAGTGAAAAGGAGAAAACCATCAGGCTTCATGTCCACATGAGGAGAGGCCCTGCAGACCTGAGCTGCTGGGCCTCTGCACGTCATCCCACCGAGTCCAGACAGAAGCTGGAGCTGATAACCTGCCCTGCAGCAGGTCCAGTTACACTGCAAACAAAGAAACCAGCCAATGAGCTGCCGGCCGCGGCGGGCGGAGGGATTCAATATCCTCGACTCGGGGACGAGACAGAACAAACCTGACCTACATACAGATGTAAAAGTTACAGGTTGGATTCACGTGCACTTGAAACATTCAGGTGACTTTCCTTCTTGCAAAGCAGCAACAGAGTGCAGAGAGACGCGGTGCGCACACACAACACGTCCCCTCACCACAAGAGCTGCTTTGTGTTTGGTTCCTGATGCATTAATCATCCCAGTTGAACCCAGTCCAGCTCTGCGTTCCACAGTGGATTTGGAGAACCAGTTTTCCTCTCAGACGGCTGCACAAAACCAAAGTACAGAGCAGCAGAATGTGTGTAGGAACAAACCCAGAAGTGACTGACTCCTTTGAGTCATCACTCAGCGCAGCAGCTGCAGACAAACTGCAACACACAACTTCAACTTGTCACCCAGTGAAGTTACTGAAGTTACCTCACAGGGTCCAAACCAGACACGCAAACCATTGACAGGAGGTCAAATCCAGATAACTTATCTTTCTTTCTTATATAACAGATATTACAGCCTCTTCAGGCTTTAAAACAAGTTGACTGTGGAGCAAGAAACTTTGAATAATGAACAACATTCACTGTGGGCTGTGATTGGTCCAGTACCGAGTCTCCCCGAGGACCGACCTGTCACGGTGCTCACTATGGTTCACGACAACCCGCCTGAGGGGGGGGGGACATCATGGTCAGCGGTTTCCTGCCGTCAAGAGGGTTCAAACTAAAACAGGTTCGGAGGCATTTCCAGTGGTTTTAGAAGGATTGTGGAAGAGAAATGTGCGATTCTAAAATGAAACATGACTACGAGCATTTGAAAAACACCCGCTGAGCATGTTACACTAGCAGCCAGACGGGCCGACAACCTCAGCTGCCACGTCCGATTCAAGCATTTTGAAGACGAGTTTGATATCAAGAGGAGGAAGATTATATATATAGAAATAAAATACAATCAGCCGCTGACAGCAGAGAACATTTGAACCAAATCACCAGAGTTCTGAAGAGTTCACCGCGTGAGGTCATCATGAAGAGTTCACCATGTGAGGTCATCATGAAGAGTTCACCACGTGAGGTCATCATGAAGAGTTCACCACGTGAGGTCATCATGAAGAGTTCACCATGTGAGGTCATCATGAAGAGTTCACCATGTGAGGTCATCATGAAGAGTTCACCATGTGAGGTCATCATGAAGAGTTCACCGCGTGTTGTTGGTCAGATCAGAAGTCCACACAAACATCTCTCGTTCACTGTCATGAGAACAACATCAGCTCAAAGTTCTTGGGTTTTGATTCTGTTTGTCCAGCTGACCACAAGCGTTTGGCGAGGAGTTGAACATCACAGGTTGCCACAGGAGCACACACAACACCAACATGAACCAACGTTTCCTCCCACATGCTGACTGCAGTTGGCGTGTTCCCGCTGCAGCACCTTTGCCTGGCAGACGAACTGCTGGAAAAACTGAACAGCTGCCACAACAACAATAGGCCTTTGTGAAACACACGCAACCAAACAAAACAACAACGTATGCATCCCGATTTATGAGGGTTTGTGTTGCAGAGATGCTAATGAGACCGAAGTCGTGATTCTCAGCATGGTGGCGAGCGATTAAATCCAAAGTTATTTCTATAAAAGTGTAATCAGAGCAGGGAGAGGGTCATGGAACCGAGGCTTCACTCTTTCCAATTATTGTAGTTTGATCCTTCTGGTGTACCTGAATAGAAGAAAAATCCTCGCTGCCATAGAAGAAGAGACAAGACAAGCGAAAGATTGGAAACAGGAGGTTTGATGGTCGGCAGCGCGGTGCATGCAGTAAGGTTGTCACGGTAACAGAACTTTGAACTCAGAAAAACAGAAAGGTTTTCGCATCAATGTTTCCTTGGTTGTATTGATCTGTACGCAGGTTGTTTGTTTAATTTCATAAATATTTTTATACACGTCATCAGCTAACAAGCAAACCAACGGCCTCCACACTACTGACGGTTCTTATTTCCCCATCAGACGCAGAATTAATGGAGGTTTTAAACGTCAACATGAGCTGTCAGATGAGACGCGACATGTTTTCAGAGGAGAGACAACTGATGACCAGATAACAACAGGACCCGTCGGTCCCACCACTACCCGAAAAAGGAAGCCTGATACGGAACTGATATTTCAGCAAACGGCTCGGCGTGACTTTAATCTCGCACGCCGTGGTGGATCAAACACTGTCGGCGAAGAGTTTCCATGAATAGAAACCTAAGAGAGCCGAGAAAGAAAGATGAAGGGAGAGAGACAGAGGCCCGAAATTTAAATAAAACTAATGAATACATTACGAGCCTCTTTTATCTGAGTCCCAATGGATTTACATCTTAATCCAAACATCTCTCTGGGGAGGAGGAGGAGGACACAAGGTGATGAAGGATGGGAGACGAGCGCTGCTGCGGCGTGACCCCTCGGACGCTGTTTGGCGGACGCGGTGTCGTTCGCCTGTTGGCGGACCCCCTTTCTGGTCATAACAGCTGCAGCTGGCTCATTGTGAATCATTTAAATGTTTTAAGACAATTTCTTTCAGCTTCATCCACATTCACTCATGTTTGTGCACCACTAGATCCACTCACTCACTCAGTGGGTGTAAGATGTATTTATCATGGACGACAGGCTGCAGCCCAAACTGATCTGGGACCAGTTCCAAACACACATGTACCAACTTTCCACAAACCAGGGCTCCAACGTAACCTTAGCCAGCACAGAGAAGCTAATGCTGGCTAACGACATCAGTGACCAACATCATGTGGGCGTCTCGCGTGAGAGTGACATCATACATAGAATGACCAAACAAGGTCGTGTTCATCACAGCTCAGAACTGATCTGCTACTAGTTTTGGGATGTTGGTGACACAAGATCAATTGATGAGAACCTGGGACCAGTTCTGGTCTGGTCCTTGTTCCATTTATTCAGCGAACAGTTGATCCAGACTAGCATCGTGTCGGGGCCACTCTGGAAGCGGTTCTTCAGCTGTCGGATTGGAGGTTAGATCTGGATCAGAGCGGGACTTCAAACTGATTCTGTTCTTTCAGCTGCACCATCATCCTGGTTCTGTACCTCACACCGGAACATATCCAGGATTCATAAACTGGAGCGTTCCAATAGAAACAAGCTGAAATTCAGCGCGTCAACACCTGATTCAAGTGAGCGAACATCCTGTGCTTACATTACAGTCCTGGTTCTGGTCTAGGACATTTACATCAGAAACCTGGTTCTTCATGGGTCTCAATGATTCTAACAGGGGTTCTCAACCTGTTAGCGCCGCCACCAGCCCGCCAGGCACCATCACACATGCTGGATGTTAGACGTGCCGATAGCCAGGTCAAAAGTCTGTACGCTGGTCTGCTGTTTGTTTTAACAAACCACCAGACTACTGCTAACGTTAGCATTAGCTATGCATCATGGAGGCAAAAGGAACAAAGTGGGACGTGACCCATTGACTCTAATGATGGTCAACAATCGGGTTGGAACGCGCTGCTGTCATGCTGTTAACTCGAGTGAGGTGCAGCTGCAGGTCATCACATGTTTACGGCGCTGATGTTCGATGTTTGTCATAGAAACATGACCACAAATGCGTCACAGCGTCAGTAAAACGTTCACGCAACACACTCACCCTCGTGCTGGATCCAGGGCGATCGCTCTCGGCTGGTCCAGCTCCTGCCAGAACAGAACTTTCCTCAAAGATCCGTCCAGCTCTGCTACCTCGATCCGATTGGTTTCTGAGTCTGTCCAATAAAGTTTACTCCCTAACCAATCACAGGCCAGTCCGTCTGGGGACGCCAGTCCCGGTACAACCGTCTGGACTGCGCTAGCGCCCGACTGGTTGAAGACTGTGCGCTTGATGGCCTCCTCGCTCACATCGCTCCAGTAGATGAAGCCCCGGGAGTAGTCGAAGTCCACCGCGGCCGCATCCTCCAGCCCCCCCACCACCACCGTGGCGTTGGCCTTTTCGTGTGCGGCGTCCACCAGACGCAGGTCCCGTCGGTTCGCATATAGCAGCAGCGGCACACCTGGAGGGGACAGACAGACACTCCTTCAACACAACATGGATTTGCACAGAATGCATCACAAACAAGGTAAATGCCAAAGGGGCCCCAGACCCTCAGTGGCCCGAGACCGGCAAGGACCCGCCGCCCCCTCCGAAGACCCCCAGAGTCCGAGGACCCCAAGGGATCCCAGACCCCAAGGACCACCAGGGGCCTCAAGACCCTCTAGAGGCCACAGACTCCCAGGGGCCACAGACTTCCAGGGGGCACTTAGCTCCAGAGACCACGGAGGTCCAAGGTTCCGAACGCCAGACTATCAGGGACCCCCGAAGCTCCAGGGACCCTAGAGCGGCCGGGAGTGGGGGGACTCAGGGGGTTTCCTTCTGGAAAGGTTCTACATCCAAACTGGGTCCTTGCAATCCTCCGAGTGGAAGTATCTCACCGATAATCTCATTTTCATTTTCAATATTAACTATGAATAATAATTGAATATTTTGAGAGAACCTCTCCGTATAAATAAATCTACTTTTATATCGGAAAGTTAATTTCTCAATTATTCTTTTTGATCTAAAAAGGAAAAAATGTTGGAGACACTTTGCTAAAGTCTCATCAGATTCTAGACATTCAATACATGTCCACACACGAGCGAGACGTTATTATCTGATCACAAGATAAAGTATTTTTTTATTAGTATTGTAAAGATTCAGTTATTATTTAATCTGCGGACCTTTATAATCAGTGTTTAGTAACTTTGTTTAACTCGTGTCTAATTAAGTGAATAAATTCAAAACCAGAAAGCAAATCAGATATTTGTCATTATTTTCATCAACTTCCAGAAATCAAATGAACTGTCAATAAATAAACAAGTCACTAATAATAAATGGCCAATATAGAAATGCTTTTGTATTTCTACATCTTACCAAATAAAACAAACAAACTCGCTGAACTTGAACAAAGAATGAAATAACACTAACGTTATATAACCACATAAAGTGATTTTATGAGAGAATAAACATTTATAAACTGAAATACAAATAATGCACAAGGTTTGTGTTATTGGGCTGATGCTGATTACATATAAAATGCCAATAATCAACCAGATTAATAATCGATCTATCACCGAATCAGAAACAGCTTCAAACTGACTCAAGTATTTTTATATATGATTATAAATAAATCCCAAACAAATAAAAGTCATATACCAAATTATCAGTGATGAGTGACCGTAAAGTGAGTCCTGATTTTGTGTCAGTTATACTTTAAATGAACTTCTTTCTTAGTTTGTTTGAGTTCTGCTTGTTGAAGTTTAATAAAGTTAATGCAGGTGTTTAGCGGGCTGTGAACCACAACAGATGATCGGATTGTTGAGGGATTCAGATCCAATCGGTTTGCGGGATTTGAACAGAAATTAGGAGAATTGGCGAACAGTTAGCTTGTTAGAAGCTAGTTAGCTGGATGACTTGCTTAGCATTTGTTGTGCTCGCTGATATTCCCAAAATCTTTCATTTGACCGTCTTCAAGTTGTTAAATCCAAAGTTAGCCAGCGAGAACTCGCTGCAGACTCGACGGGAAAGTCGTTTTCACTGGGAAATGTGGACTCGGGCGAGTTTCCAGTGTTTCTGGAGTCCGGGGGACATTTTTCCAGCTAAATTGGCTAACAGGCTATTTGTGGTTTCATTCTCCGCTCGAGCGGAGCTGCCTGGCTAATGCTAGCTACTGTTAGCTTCGCTCGAAAGAAATCATACCCGAGTGGGCCCTGGCCCGAACAGAACCGGGATTATTCACCGTTAATCCCGTATTCCGCGGCTGTGAACAGCACTTTTACACATCTACATACCCCAGGCGAAGGAAAAACAAAGCAACAATATGGATTTTCTGTTGAAACTCACCTCGTACGAGACAACAAAAAGTACACAACAACAGACTCCGCAACACGACACCCATCTTTCTCCCGTTTCTTGGCCCTGCCGCCGCTTCTCCTCAGCGGGGTGTTCCCATCGCCGCGCCGCCTCTTCGGGCTCAAATACGGATCTCCAAAGATTTTCAGGCTGCGATAGAAGCTCGATTGTGTGTTAAAATATTCCCAATTCCATTCTGCTTCTTGCTAACTGCGTTCGATCCACTCTCGGTGTCTCACATTGTCCTGCAGGAGATCCGTCGTCTCCTTCCGCTGTGAGGAAGCTGCTCCCCCCTCTTCCTCCTCCTCCTCCTCCTCCTCCTCCTCCAACACCGCCACCTCGCCGCTCCGCTCCGCTGCTTCTATTGTCGGACTGATTTCACGCTCTCAAGCCAAAAATAATGTCACAACACGGAGCCGCCCAACAGCCTTCAGGTTTAACCGAGGGGAAATCAGAAGCGAACACATCCCAGAAGAAGAACGGAACCCGGCCGCTGCAGAGGCGCAAACAGGCACATTCCTGCGGGACTAGTTCTCGGTCCGAGTCCGAGTCCTCCACAAGCTGAGCAGCAGAGGTTTATTGGAACATGGAGAAGTTCTGCTGCTATTACTCAACCTCACCTCCTTTTCTCTGCAGCCGACACATTTATATATTAGATCATCTCGTTAGTACACAAGCAGAAGAATAAAAACCCTGAGGGCCACAAACAATAAAATATTCTTTATATTTATTTATCTGATACAGATATGAATGTTACTGTCAGATTAAGATTAACACTAAAGCGGTTCACAGGAGAATTTAGACTGAACTTTAAAATGATCCATAAAAGGATTCATTTGAAAGGGAAAAGTCACAGTTCTAATACAAAAGTCGGCATTTTGATTTAAGATTTTTGAGGATTATAATCAAGTTATCATATTAAAATTCCAAACTTTACAGATTGATTTAATTTAAAAAAGTAAATTGTTCCCCAAAGATGAACACAAGGACCACCTGAACAATGTTAATCCAATAAAAAAGAGTAGGAAATTAAATGTACTAATAATCCACTCAAGATTTTCAGTTACAATAAACCTTTTAAAAACAAGAGAAATAGTCTGAAAAGTGATTATGTAAGAATCAGATCTATATGAAAGTTGTCATTCAGATCCTGAGATTCTCACGATTTCTTTTAAAGTAAAGTTAATATTTCAGTCAAATTCTGAAAATAACTTCAGAGCTCAGAAATTAAAAAACATGTCTCAGATTTAACATAAAAACATTTTAACATAAATCTAACGCTAAATTACAAATTCTAAAAAATAATTCAGGAAAATAAAGATGTGAAAATAAGGTCAGATGTTGTGATAAATAATTAGATTATTTAATTGTAATCTATCTGAATTATAACATCAAATGTAAATTGGAAGATTAACTGTAAGGAACAAAGTTTCTGACTTTATTTTAGCAAATTCTCAGATCATTTTCATTGCAAGGAGCCAGAATCCTCAAAGTTATCGGGGAAATGTAAAACAATTCCAAAACAAAAGTCAAATTTCAGAAATTAAATTTTAAGAAATTATTTAAAGAGAATTCACAGCTCAAGTGATTTTCACCATAACAGATCATTTATAGATTGTCAGAACTTACATTTGTTCTCCTGATTCAGCCTTACTGGTCCTCCATAGGGTTTATTCAGGTTGTAGTTTATTTATAAAACGTTCTCAGATTACCGGTGAGGTTAACTTTATTACTGACGCTGTTTGTTGCGCGGAGGTCGAGATGCTGCCGGAGAGAAAACATCAGCATCCTCTTTATGATTTCCTGCTACAGAGAAACAACCACGACGGCAAAATCACGTTTTTAATTCTTCCAAGAGCAAAACATCAAATTCCAAAATGTATGCAAAAGCATCACTTCACAAAAACGAGACCAAACTATTTGCAATGATTCAACTGATGAGTGTAAAAGTCAAAACAACAACGGAAGTGAAAGAGGAAGAAAAGAGAGCTGCTGCCACCTGGTGGTGAAGAGTCGCTGCAGCAGCTTCAGCTCACATCAGATACAAACAACTTGTAAGAAAATAGTGCGCAGCCAGAGGACTGTTACGATGAAAACAATCGTACTATTTCAAAAAAAGCAAATTCTATTTATCAAAAACACATACTGCAACAATATTTAAAGAATTGCATTCATCGTCTAGATTTTCATCCACATGTGGCGGCAGAACAACGCGGACAAACACAGTGTGATCATGAAGACTTGAGTAGTGGTTGAAGTGAGAAGACATGCAGGTGCACAGCTGATACACAAAGAGTTTGTTCACCGCAGGGCCGTCAGTCCGCTCATGTGGCGCCTCATCTCTCCACGCCAGAGGCTTCCTGAGTATCAGGGAATAAAAATATTGCTGTTTGTTTCTTCCGTAGCCGGCAGGTCTTCACGCCTGCTGATAAGACTTGACAAAGTCACTCTGTGGCCTCCGTCAGCTCAGTGAGAGATTATAATAGAAAAGTCTGAGATTAATATCAGGTGATGTCACAATTCCGATACAAAAGTCAAATTGTTGAGAAAACTCGGACTTCATAAACAAAAGACGTAAT
Source organism: Macroramphosus scolopax (assembly GCA_901007825.1). NCBI lineage: Eukaryota > Metazoa > Chordata > Actinopteri > Syngnathiformes > Centriscidae > Macroramphosus > Macroramphosus scolopax. Next base: position 15,067 of record CAAKHC010003029.1, on the reverse strand, counting down.
CGAGGCTACGGAACGTCACAAACGTTTAAAAACGTCCCTCAGTTTAGGAACAAAATGAAGATTATAAAAGACAAAATGTGAAGATTTTAAGCCAAAAGACAAAATTTCAGTTTTCTGTCTTCGTGTTTTACAGTCAACAAATGAAATTCTGTTTGTGATTGAAGAGTCAAAATTATGAGACATAGTTGAAAAGTCTTCTGAGAGGAAAGTTTCTTGTCTCAAAGAAAAGTAAACAGATAAATTAATTTTGAGGGAAATCAGAAATGTGATGATAACAAAACTGAGACAGAAGTGACGATGTCACATATTAAACTGAAATGTCCAAAGATTCATCTCTCATCTGATCGGAGACTACGGAGGCCCGGAGTGGTTCAACCGGATGTATTTGTTGTCTCTGACCACTCCGGGACTCCGACCGGGCAGCGAGCAGCAGTGAACACATGGTTAACTGTGACATGAAAAAAAACTGTTTTGCTCCTGCTTCTAAAATCAAGTTTCTGGACGTGTTCTTTTGTTGCCTTCAGACCCAACGTGAAGACACTTTTTTTTCTTTTTAAACAACTCGGTTTTGTTGCATTCATGTATTTACACGGCGACTCGTCTGTTACACGCCCCTTTATCACAGTGATGTAGACATTCAGCTTTGATGGAACTTTGTGCTCTTGGAGATTAGAAGTCATCAGATGAACTCAGAGGAGCCTCGTCTGGACCCTCAGAGACAAGGTCACACCTCGTAGTGCAGGTCGTTGAGCTCCAGCCTCGTGTAATGGCGTCTGTCGAACGACTCCATCGCCTTGCGACCACCAACAGCTAAAGCTAGCGTGAGCATAGCCAACCCCAAAACCATGAACGCCACCAAGCCGCTTTTCACTGCCCCCCGTGCCGCTACTGCTTTACCCTGGCCAGTGATTGGGTTCTGGAGGGTGTGGTCAGGCTGGAGGGTGTGGTCAGGCTGGAGGGCGTGGTCAGGCTGGAGGGCGTGGTCAGGCTGGATGGCGTGGTCAGGCTGGAGGTTGTTGTCAGGCTGGAGGGCGTGGTCAGGCTGGAGGGCGTGGTCGGGCTGGATGGCGTGGTCAGGCTGGAGGGCGTGGTCGGGCTGGAGGGCGTGGTCAGGCTGGAGGGCGTGGTCAGGCTGGAGGGCGTGGTCAGGCTGGAGGGCGTGGTCGGGCTGGAGGGCGTGGTCAGGCTGGAGGGCGTGGTCGGGCTGAATAATGTGGTCAGGCTGGAGGGCGTGGCCAGGCTGGACGGCGTGGTCGGGCTGAAGAATGTGGTCAGACTGGAGGGCGTGGTCAGGCTGGAGGGCGTGGTCGGGCTGGAGGACCCCTTTTGGAGCGATAACTAGACTTGCTGGTGGTGTCGTCCGTGTGGTGGACAGGGCAGTGGTACTTGTAGTAGTACGAGGAGTGGTAAATGTAGTAGTACTGGGAATTGCTCTGGTGGTAGCAGTAGTAGTGGTAGAAGTAGTAGTGGTAGAAGTAGTAGTAGTAGTAGTAGTAGTAGCTGTGGTAGTACTAGTAGTAAAGGGACTTACTGTAGTAGCAGTAGTAGTAGGACTACTTGTATTAATAATGGCAGTAGTAGTTGTAGTAGTTGGAAGTTCGCTATGTGGTGTCTCGTTGCTCGCTGGTACAACAGGAAGTGATGCCATGGGGGTCTGAGGAGGCTGGGTGGCAGCGGCGATGACAGGATGAAGTTTTCCTTTCCTGGCCATTTTATTTTGCTTTTTGATTGTCTTGTTTGGTCTTTTTGTCGTGGCAGTGGTAGAAGCAGTGGTAGAAGCAGTGGTAGAAGCAGTGGTAGAAGCAGTGGCAGTGGCAGTGGTAGAAGCAGTGGTAGAAGCAGTTGTTGTGGTCTCGGGCGGCTCGGTTACTGCGGGCATCGTGGCTATGATGAGTTCAGAGGGAGTAGCTGCTGTGGTGGGGGCGGGCTGCCTGGTTGTCCCTGTAGGGCTCGGTGTTTTCGGCATTCCTTGTGAGGTGGTAGAGGTTGTAGGTGGAAGCGGTGCTGGTGTGGTGGTGGTTGTCATGGTTACAGGTCTCAGGGTGGTTGGATGAATCAGGCCTGAGGACAGAAGACGGAGTGAAAACAGATGGAATGACTTTTGTTAGATTTGGTCGGAAACTGACTCTCGTGACACACTGACGTGTATCCAGGAGAATGGCGACCCTGAACAACGGTTCCGATGTTACGTATCTTGTTTTGAGAGGTTAAGACCTCCCAGGAAGTGTGTCACACTTTACGGAACCAACTTGTGTTGTTTCCGTCGATGTTTGTCTCCACGCGTACATGTTGTTTCTGTCAATGCACATGTGCGGTTTCCCCAGCAAGCTTCCAGATGATAAGCCAGAGCTTCATCCTCACCTTGTCGTTGACATGGCGGTTTCTCCGTTTACTTCAGTGGCGATGACAAAGACAGGCAGAAATGCTCGAAAGCTAAATGTGATCGGTTGTGTCGCTGACGTATGTCAGCAACAATTCACCCGGGGTCGAATCATCAATAACAAACGTGTCCTGGAGCATCTTTACTGCGGTAGCCTTGCCACACACAACGTGATGCACCAGCGTTCTGCATTTCCCATGTGTGACAGCAGAGGGCGCCGTGGTCGCTGCTCTACACATCACGTTACCTCCAGTTAAGTGTCACAACAGGTTTCTGTACCTTTGTAGATGTTGTACGTGTTGATGCCGCTCTGAGCCTTTGTTAAAGCGCAGTCCTGCTCTGTCGGGCAGTGGAACAGGAAGCAGTTGTCGTCATCGGGATGTTTGTTGGCGTTGAACACGGCCATGTTGCACTTTGCGCCTTCAGAAACACAAAGAGGAAGTCGATTCAAACTCTATTGTTTAAGTAACGTTATTATTTTTAAATTTCTTCCTTTTGTAAATTCATTCAAACTTCATTTGTGTTTATCAATTAAGAGGCCAACCAATCAGAGGCCAGTATTTCTGGGCGTAGCTCACCTGGCTTCACTTCCTCCGAGCAGCAGGCCAGGACACAGTCACGCTCCGACTGGACCACCCGGGTGTCCATGGCTGTCCCCGGTCGGTTTAAGGCCGATCTTACATTGACGATGGCGTCCTGGTGCTGTCTGGAGAAACACGTATCTGAATCCACAGCCGCCATCAGCGTCAGCGCGCAGGCGGAGAGCAGCAGCCGGAGCGGCAGCAGTGGAGCACGAGCTGGAGGAGTCATGGCGACGGATCCACTCGTGTGTTTACACCTCAGAGTCCACAGGAGGAGAGCGAAGATCCACGATGACGTGCCGCTGGATATAAACTTAAGGGCAAAAATAAAATGTCACGTATGGACGGCGATGGCGACAGCGACCTCCCTGCACACTTCACATCAGATTATATATCACAAGTTCTATAAACAATGAAATGAAGCTCCTCGGTCACACGATGAACCTTCTGAAACCTTCTTTACAAATGAACACTTCTATATTTGAGGTATTAGCGGCGGATGAAAAGCTCCTCACACGTCTCATTGACACTTTCTACCACAAGACACTAAAAATATCTGTCGTCCTGCCGTCTGCGTCCCAGATGTGTCTCAGCCGACAGAAGAACAAGAGAACTAAATTAGAAACTGATGTGCAGTAAAAATAGAAATGTAAAACTGCTCCTTCAGGGTGGACGGAGGAGCTTCCTTAGATAGACGAGAGGAGAAGCTCTCAAAAGATTGAGAGTTCAGAGGGAGGTGATCAATAATCTTCTTCAGCTCTCAAATGATCTGAACACTCACCAGGCTGGCAGTAAACTGTCCTCCATCAGACGCTCAGCAGCTCTGTGAGTCCACAGTCCAGTGAGGAGGACTTTATCCCGTCTCCTGTGGGGGACAGGGTGCCATTAGTTCCCCTTATCTCCTTTACAGCTGAGATATCTGACCCACTATCAGCCAGGTGAGCTAAGAGGTGTGTCAGCACGTCTACAGGTGGATACAAAAAGACGGCGCTTATTGGATCCAACTTATTGGATCAGTAAGAACCTTCACATCCGTTTAACTTCCTGTTGCGTCAACGTTGGCGGAGGTCCGCTGGCTGGACGTCTTACTGATGGAGCAGGAGACTGTCGGTCCAGATGACCTGTGAACGTCTGAATTAACCAATGAATCCGAAACGTCACAGCGTCACTAGTCACAAAGACAAGTCACAGCAACTAGTCACAGCAACTAGTCACAGCAACTAGTCACAAGGACACGTCACAGCAACTAGTCACAGCAACTAGTCACAGCAACTAGTCACAACGACACGTCACAGCAACTAGTCACAAGGACACGTCACAGCAACTAGTCACAGCAACTAGTCACAGCAACTAGTCACAACGACAAGTCACAGCGACTAGTCACAGCAACTAGTCACAAGGACACGTCACAGCAACTAGTCACAGCAACTAGTCACAAAGACACGTCACAGCAACTAGTCACAAGGACACGTCACAGCAACTAGTCACAGCAACTAGTCACAAGGACACGTCACAGCAACTAGTCACAAGGACACATCACAACGACAAGTCACAGCAACTAGTCACAACGACACGTCACAGCAACTAGTCACAACGAAAAGTCACAGCAACTAGTCACGACATGTCACAGCAACTAGTCACAACGACACGTCACAGCAACTAGTCACAACGACACGTCAACACATATCTGCTACACGTAACTACTACACGTACCAACACGTCACAGCTAAACGTACCTGCTACACATCACAGCTACACGTCAAATCTACACCTACCTTTTACACGGACCTGTTACACGTACCGACACGCCACAGCTACACGTATCTGTTACACGTACCTGCTACACGTACCTACTATATGTACTTGCTACACGTACCTGCTACACGTACCTGCTACACGTACCGACACGCCACAGCTACACGTATCTGTTACACGTACCTGCTACACGTACCTACTATATGTACTTGCTACACGTACCTGCTACACGCACCGACACGCCACAGCTACACGTACCTGCTACACGTACCGACACGTACCAGCTACACGTACCTGCTACACGTACCAGCTACACGTACCTGCTACACGCACCGACACGTCACAGCTACACGTACCAGCTACACGTACCCGCTACACGTACCGACACGTACCAGCTACAAGTACCTGCTACACGCACCGACACGCCACAGCTACACGTACCCGCTACACGTACCGACACGTCACAGCTACACGTACCTGCTACACGTACCGACACGTCACAGCTACACGTACCCGACCAACTGCTGCAGGCTTTAAAATAGCTTGTGAGCTAACATTAGCTAACGTTATGTTCGGTCGTTACCGCGGGTGGACCTGCGTACGAACACTTCTCTGTGACCTCACTGTTTTTATTCGAGCTCGTTTCCACAGTAAACCAGGGCACGGGGCAGCGAGGTGGACCGGACCGGATTCCCCCTCCGGTGACGCGGTTCTGCCCGGATGATTTTCCGTCGGTCGAACTGGATCAGTCTATTCTGGTGAAGAAGAAGCAGAAGAACAAGAAGAAGCTGCGTCCATCCTGAGAAGAGACGATGAGTCGCAGGATTCTGAATCTCTCGTGTTTCTCCTCCAAACGTCCAACAATCCGAGTCCGTTGGTGATTTAGTGAATAAAACGGAGAACCGGCGACATGTTGATCAAACTGCTTCGAGTCTCCGGTTGATGAACGACGTTACATGATGTCTGATGCGGAGGAGAGACTCTTCTCCGGAGTCTGACCCAGTTCAGTCTTTGTCCTCCGGTTGGGGTGTGTGTGTGTGTGTGTGTGTGTGTGTGTGTGTGTGTGTGTGTGTGTGTGTGTGTGTGTGTGTAGGGATATTTCTGACATCACGTCTGATTTAATCTTAGGAGTTTAAACAGTATATATATATATATACACAACTATTGGTTCACCTACACATTACACCTCCAGGACCCCTTTGCAGCTCTTTCCACTCTTCCTGGAAGACTTTAACATCAGCACTTCTTTTTCTACAAGATGTTGGAGCTCGTCTGTGGGAATATTTTTCCCTTCATCCAGAATAGCACTAGTGAGGTCCTGGCTCGTGATCTCTGTTCTAGCTCATCCCAAAGGTGTTCAGTGGGGTTGAGGTCAGGGCTCTGTGGGGGCCAGTCAAACTCATCCAACCAGGCCTTGGGGGCACTGGGAGACAGTCCTGCTGGAACAGGAAGGTCCGTCCCCAAACTGTTTCCACAAAGTTGGAACATAGAATTGTCCTTGGTAAGATGAAGCATTCAGACTTCCTTCACTGGAACTAAGAGGCCGAGGTCGACCCCAGAGAAACAACCGCAGCATCATCCCTCCTCCACCAGACTCTACAGCTGACCTGCAGTCAGGCAGGTAACGTCCTCCTGACATCCACCAAACCCAGACTGGTCCATCAGACTGACAGATAGAAGCTGGTTCATCACGTCTCCACTGCTCCAGAGTCCAGTGGCGGTGTGCTCTACACCATCCATCCAGCTGGGCCTTGTGCTTGGTGGTGTCAGGCCTGCATGCAGCTGCTCGGCCATGAAGCTCCCGGCTCAGTCTGGTGCTGATATTGATGCCAGAGCTGGTTTGGACCTCTGCAGTTGTTGAGTCAGCAGAGCTCTGGAGACTTTTACTCACGGTGCTCCTCAGCACTCGGTGACCTGCTCTGTAACTTTACCTGGTCTGACACTTTGTTTCTGAGGGTCCTAAACATTTCCACTTTGCAATAATACCACTTACAGTTGGTTATATATATATATATGTATATATACACATATAGCTAGGTAACGCTAGCTGTTAGCAACACAGTAAGAGATCCACCAGAGGCCCACAGGATGTGAGAGGCGAAGTCTCTTAGCTTCATATTAAAACTTGTTTCAGTTCCTCCAGTGATCTAATAGTAGTGCAGTCGTCTCCTTGACGACGCCAACAGAACTAAATATACCTGTCCTGTAATTACAACCTGTGCCAGCAGGGGTCACTGCTGCTCAGCAAACACTTAACACCAACATAAGTTCCAGACTCAAAGCTTTTATCACACTTTTATTATCAATTAAACTATGAACAAAAAAGTTTACAGAATGCCTTTAAACCGACACTCTGAATGTGTGTTGTCACTGTTCATGTTAACTAGGAGACAACAAACATTAAATATAGCAGAAAAAAACAATCAAAAACATTCCAAAGCCTTAAAACTTCACAGGTAGAGAAGCATCAAGTCTTCACTTGAATGCTGATGGCTGATGCCACAGTTCCTGAGACTTGCTGGTTCAAAATTCAAGGTTTTGAAAAAACACATTTGGACTGAAGTTCCACATTATTGTGATTTCAAGTCTAATAATTTTCGACTGAAGTCAACGTTCTGCCTCACTGTCTGATGATCTCAGAATGTTTAATCGTCCTTCAGAAGAACAAACACACTGGTCAAATGTATCAGACCGTCCGTTTCAGTGGAAGGTTGGACGCCAACAAGCTGAAGCAACAAATTATTCTATTCTGTCTTTTCACCAACATCATCCATCTCCACGTCCTCCAACCGTCCAGCTGGTCTCTTCTTGGTTGGAGCAGATGTTGCGACCTGTTTCTTCTTCTGTAGAGGTTCAACTGTGACAATCAGAATCAGAGAAACGTTATTGATCCGTGTAGGATATTGTTTTGTGACAAAGCTGGAAGGATCACATCATGTTAAACTGGCTCAACGAACACTTCTGAACTGCTCAGTCTGAACTGAAGCAGACGCAGCAGGCCAAAGGTCAAAAAGGCAAAGATGTGTCTGACAAACATTTATTTCTTCTTCACATATAAAATAGAATGATTAAATAGAAGATGAAACGATGAGACAGTTTGAAGAACACAAAGCTAGTTTTTCTGGACACAGACATGTGATCAACATCTCACCCACAGTTAAAATGTTAAACTGTTCCTTTACTGTCACAGTTACCTTCCATCCCAGCCTTCTCCTGCTGCAGGTGCTGCAGCTGCTTGAGCAGCTTCCGTTTCTTCTTCCCAGACAGAGTGATGTTCGCTCTCGGACTCGACCTGCAGCCCAAACCAAACACAGCAGGAAGAGAAGATGATTAGAACTTCGAAGGTTGAAGTAAAAAAATTTTGAAGTAAAGTTGTAGTAAACTTTTTTATAGTTTTTTATATGTTTATATTTCTTATTTAAATGAAAATGCCGTTTGGAGAAAAGATGCAACGAAATTTCGTTCATATGTGCACTTTGTGTATGATGTGAATGACAATAAAGTTTTTGAAACTGAAACTGAAAAACTGAAACTAAATAGATGTTAATGATGTCCAGTCGTTAGCATGCTGATATTAATGATTTTCAGTCGTTAGCATGATGAAGTCAAAGATGTTCAGTCTTTAGCATGATGATGTTAAAGATGTTCAGTCTTTAGCATGATGATGTTAATGTCGTTCAGTTGTTAGCATGATGATGTTAATGTCGTTCAGTCGTTAGCATGATGATGTTAAAGATGTTCAGTTGTTAGCATGATGATGTTAATGTTGTTCAGTTGTGAGCATGATGATGTTAATGTCGTTCAGTTGTTAGCATGATGATGCTAATGTTGTTCAGTTGTTAGCATGCTGATGTTAATGTTGTTCAGTCGTTAGCATGCTGATGTTAATGTTGTTCAGTCGTTAGCTCGCTGATGTTAATGATGTTCAGTTGTTAGCATGCTGATGTTAACAATGTCCAGTCATTAGCATGCTGATGTTAATGTTGTTCAGTCGTTAGCATGATGATGTTAAAGATGTTCAGTCATTAGCATGCTGATGTTAATGTTGTTCAGTCGTTAGCATGCTGATGTTAATGTTGTTCAGTCGTTAGCTCGCTGATGTTAATGATGTTCAGTTGTTAGCATGCTGATGTTAACAATGTCCAGTTAGCACTCTAACATGCAGCATGCTGCTGTTGGCTACTGACTTTCTCTTCTTCAGGTGATGGACGGTGATGAGACCTTGATCCACCACAGCGCCAACTATCTGACGTCTCTTCTTCTTCTCTCTGCCCAGAACTCGCCGCCGCTTGAAGAGATTCCTCCCAAGCTCCTGTAACATCACAAAGAGATGCTTTTATATAGTTATGTTTTGGAGACTCAGATATTTAATAAAGTGAGCGAAAGCAAGAGGACAGGAAGCTACAAGACGCTACAACCTACGATTAGCTAAGAAATACTTCAATCAATCATGTAATTTAAATATATGGAAAGCTATAGATCTGTTCACCTGTGATTCGAGTTCATGTTTTTTTCTTTGTTTTATTTTTCCATCTTTGGTGGACTAATCGTTTACTTTACAGACTGAATGATAAACTGCAGATATTGATCATTCTTATTTTTCAAGACAAATTCCAGCTTCTCACACGTGACGATAATTACATCTGAACAGATTTCTGAGCTGTGTCAACCTTTTTATTCACGCTGTTTACGTCAGCTGTTCGTGCTAGTCTGCGTTAGCTCTCCGTGCTAATTTTACACGCTTGTTTACGTTAGCTGTCCGTGCTAGCTGCTGTCCGCGCGCTGCGCATTAACGAGCTTTACGAAAGAAATGTCGGAGGGTGACACTTTCTGTTGCTCCGGAATTACGGATTTCTTACCGTTTTCGGTCTGTTTATCTTCCCTCCTGGAGGAGACATGATTATCTCACATGGGCCTTCTTCTTCTGCGGCGTTATTCCCGAAAGACTTCCGCTCTCACGGGTCTCTACCGCCCCCTTCTTCTTCCATGTTTACCAGCAGTTGGAAACTATATTGTTGCATTGCTGCCACCTCCTGGAGACATAGAACTTCTACAGAGTTTATAAAACAACGGACAAGTACATAAAACCACAGTCGATTCCAAGAAAACTTTCTGGGTTCAGTTTCATAGTTTTTTTAATTTTATTTAATGATTTTATTTTGAAATAATGAATTCCGTATGCTTTTATTCTTCATTTTAGACTGATTTGTTCATATGTTTGAAATCAACTGTAGGTGAATGCTGCCGCTTGGTGGTCAGCTCCTGGTACTGCTTCTGTACTGAGAACGATCCTATTTAATATTTACATGATTATTGGTTCGACACGTGTTGAGTGACCTCCTTTCAAACCAGTTGAATGACTTTTTCTTTGCATGTTTCTACTTTAACTCCAAAGCAGCTGTCAAAATAGATAATAATAGTTATTTATTCAAAATTAAATTGAGTAAAAGTGATAATAGTTTTAAAAGTACCTTTAGTAGAAACACGATTTTGAACAAAGTTAATATCAGTCAATGTGCTTCATTAGTCATTCATTATAATGAATATTAATCCTAATTATCTAAAACATTTCAAATTGCTTCAAATCTCTCGTCCGATTAAAAAAAACTTTTAATTGTTATCTGCGAATACAAAATACGAAATTGTGTATTAAATGAGGATCAGCTGACTGATCAGATTATTCTGCATTCAGATTAAATACGATGATATTTGACTCATCTGGCCATTAAATTGTAATTTGGGCCTGATGTGTGTGCGTGCTCTCATCCAGCAGAGTTCAAATTGAGCCATTAGAAGAAAAGGAGCTGAAGCTGTAATCGTCCCTTTAATCTCTCTCCAGAAAAATGTCATCCAGACTGAACCCGAAGACTCCAACAAAGAATCTACGACGGCGTTAACCATCTGTGACACAACATGAACGGACTCGCTACACATTGAAGTTCCTCTGAGAGTCTGAGACCAGTTTAACATGTCAGTTAAGTTTTGTTATTCATGCACTTTCATTTCATCTCTGGAGGAGTTTCAACGTTTCCTTTGAACTGCAGCCAGTCGGGAATTCACAGCAAATGTATTCTGTGGCAAATGTTTTACATGTGAACAGAAAAGATTCACAGACTTTCCTGCTTCCACATCTGGTTCTTTCAATCCTGCAGGATGTTTAGTCAACTAGATTTCAGACACAACTGAAATTGTTAACAGCAACATTCTCATTCTCATGATGTGTTCATCATGTTTCTGTCTACCTGCTGAATGTGAGTCCAGCATTCGATCAGTTATCTGTTTTTGTTCTCTTACAACTCCTGAAGGAAACATCACCAGCTATGAGAGCCCGGAGAGTCAACCAACACAGTAAACACACTATGAGAGCCCGGAGAGTCAACCAACACAGTAAACACACTATGAGAGCCTGGAGAGTCAACCAACACAGTATACACACTATGAGAGCCTGGAGAGTCAACCACCACAGTAAACCACTATGAGAGCCTGGAGAGTCAACCAACATAGTAACACACTATGAGAGCCCGGAGAGTCAACCAACACAGTAAACACACTATGAGAGCCCGGAGAGCCAACCAACACAGTAAACACACTATGAGAGCCCGGAGAGTCAACCAACACAGTAAACACACTATGAGAGCCCGGAGAGTCAACCAACACAGTAAACACACTATGAGAGCCTGGAGAGTCAACCAACACAGTATACACACTATGAGAGCCTGGAGAGTCAACCACCACAGTAATGTTCATAAGTAGTATTCATTTAAACCGCTTTACAGCAACCAGCCACCAGGTGGCAGTCAAGGTCAAATATGAGATGTGATTAATCTTTTTCATGAGCAGACCAGAAATAAAGACGGAAAGAGGAGGAGCATGAAACATTCACAACTCCGATCATCTAAACAAACTTCTCACTTGTCTTTGCTTCACATTCAAACTCTCCGTCTTCATCAGGTTTCTCAGCTTTGTTTTTATTGGTCAGCTGCTCTGACTCATACCATCTTCTGCTCGATGTCTTTCAGCTCGCCGTTTGCCGCCAAACCAAACTTGTCATGTCGTGAAGCCGCAGCGGCGGGAATTATTTTAATGGATCGTGTAGATGCCAAATCCCTCTGGCCACATTCTTCAAGCCGGAGCTGTTGATCTCCTCTAATTGAATTCTGGATGGAATTTCTGATGAGGGAGGAGTTTGTTGACACTTGCGCTCCGTTGAGTGGAAACTTGTAATTTTCTTTCCTGCTGTGTTTGCAGAAGTTAACAAACGCTGCTGAAGAAGCTCTGAAATACAGACGTGACTCTGAATCCACGAAGGAGCTCGTCTCCTCTGAACCTTCAAAGTATTAAAATGATTCACTTTCAGATGTTTCTGATACTCAGAGGAGTCGGAGATCTGAACAGGAAGTGGTGAAGTCAGACGGCAACAGGAGGAAACCTTCCTTTAATCATCAGAACACTCCTGAAGATGAATCGGTGTGTGTGACGTCACTGAGCAGCTGTGAAGTGTCATCATGAGACGTCGAACAACCAGTGAAGTGAACTGAAGACACGGAGGCGGAGCTTCTGTCAAATGTTTAATCCGTTCATACAGACTGTTTATCAGTGCAAGTGCCAAAAACAACAACGTGGAGCCGTTAACGGCGTCGTGTATGTACAGATGGGCGTCGGTGTTGAGAAGCGGAGCGGCTGTGGAGGAAACGGAGCGGCGGCGGGGCGTCGCCACCGAACAGCTTCCATCAGAGGAACAGCAGCAGGAGGCGGACATGAAGGGAATCGAACAGTGTTGTTTTATTTCTTCATTTCAATCAACCACAAACACAATGAACGAATGAATGGAATATATTTATATATCTAAAGTGCATTATGGTACAAAAATATAGAAGGTCAGCAGCACCTCGATACATTTACAAAATAAATACACAGTTGAGTCAAAATAAATTACTGCAAAAACATCTGACGTGAGTGAATAAAAAAGAAAGAAGCAAGAATTCACAAAGATGGAAATGTGTTGAGCATCAAACGTTTCTGATCAGATCGATTCTATAGTTAGAATATTTACACACAATAAATATTTTCTTTCCAAACACTCGGCGTTACAGACGCCTGCAACACCGATATTTAGGAGTCCAGTCCAGAAGTTCTGTAAGACAGAAGAGACGCAGGTCAGTCCAACCGGACCGATACACACTGACTGATCATGAAGGAACCTCGTCAAACAAGGTGAAACATGTCGATATCAATAGCTAATAATTATTCAAATGTTAAGTCACTTCAGTCGGATGTTTTTATTATTTAACTCGTTGGTCAAACGTCTCAGTTGATCGATTTCTTTGTTCAGTTCGGTCTTCAGCAAACAAACTTTCTAACGTCTTTGTGCCTTAAAGTCGCCGTATGTGACGTCTGATCGTCTTTGCAGTCTGTGTTTCTGTGATGACCTTTGACCTCTGGACTCACCTTCGTCAGAGAGTGACGGCGTTTTAACTCAGCGCCCTCCGCAGGCCGAGCAGGGACCTCCACTCCGGGTGGAGGCCGCTCCCGGGTTCTTCCTCCAGCCGCCACCCTGCTGAGCGCGCTCGTCTCTTTCTCTTTTCTCCTTCCCGCCGCTTTCCGGACCTTCCCTTCTTCTTCCTCTTGCCGGGCGCCTTGAGGACGCCGTCTTTGTACGTCTGAGACTTGTTGGTCTCCTGCGGCAGGTTGGTTCCCTCCTCCTTCTCCAGCCGGAAGCTGATGGGGAGGTTCTTGGTTCCTCCCGGGGGCTTGGAGTGTAAGGTGCTGCCGGTGGTGCTCAGGTTGATGCCTAATCCGGCTCCGGGGAGCCCGACGCCGGCGCCGCTGCTGCTCCCGACGCCCCCGGTGGTCCGCACGGGAAGGTCACGGATCTCCGCTGTGTGGACTTCATCTAAGAGCTCCTGCAGCCACATGCGACGTTTAAAGTCCTGCAGCGTCCGGCCTTTGTCGTGCATCAGCTGAGCGTGAGTCACCGAGCGTTTCCTGCAACACAGAAACATTCCAGCCGATCAGCTGATTCAACATCGATTCCTTCCAGTTTGATCGTAAACATTCGCTCCTTGTTCTTCATGTCGTTCCTTCACTCGACTGAATTCATGATTTCATTCAACATGATTCATGGAGCTGCAGCTGATTCGGTTTCCAGGGTTCTTAAACTGATACACAACATCTCGCCTGCCAGACGACTTTCTCCTTTCTCTCACAGAAAAACGCCAGTTTTCCTTTCGGTTTTTCATTAATACGATTGTGGCAAAATCTTTGGCCCTTCACGTTTCATTAATACGGATTTTAGCTGACAGATTCGTGGCGGACGCAAACTGACGGCTCAAACTGAAGCCAAACGCGCTGCGAGCCAAATTACTTTGAGTCCAACAGACAGAAGTGAAGCCAGAACGCTGCTGAGATGTTTGGAACTGGAAAACAATCAGGAAGTCACACGGCGGTGATCCTGATCCTTGTGGATCTCTGAACGCCGTCAGGCCGTCTCGAAGCTACGAAGACTCTCGTGAAGTTATAAGAACACAGAGCGACGAAGACACGTTCCAACTTTAACTCTAAAAATAATCTCAAACATTTTATTTGCTGGATTCTATTGATTTAAACTCCCGACAGCTCGTTGAGGAGACGCTGCCGCCGCTCTGACACCAGGTGTTGAAACACAATCCGCCACAAGGAGGCGACATTTCCCCAAAACCTCCCTTCACCTGATGTTTCCACTCCAGTCTCATCAGGTTGTCGACGGTGTCGGAAATCAAACTTCATCAGAATGTTTCAGAACCTTTCTGGGTTTGAAGTCCTGTCACCTGACCAGCGAGCAGCCGAGGCGGCGGCGGCCGACCTGTTATCTTCCCACAGAGCTGCCGAAGGATTCAGGCTTTGCTTTGCCGCAGTATCGAGTTACTCAGAGTTCTAACTCTTAGACAAACAGAGCGGCGGCGGCCCGGCTCGGAGGGCCTGCCCGGAGCCTGGGAACCGGGCGGCGCCAACGCCGACCAAACACTTCAGGTGTCTGAGCACACAAACAGTCCGGCGGCTGATCAGAGATCAGAGTTCCCGTGACGACGCCCTGCGTCCTCATCTGGAGAGGAAACAAACTGGATTCATTCTGGAGCTCAAACAGGAAAAACTGAAGCCGGCAGGAAGTAACGAGAATAAAAAGTGAACCACACGAACAGAAACAGATTATCATCTGATTCAGCTGCTTTTACTGCTGAAGGACCAGAAACGGGTCCCAGACAAACAGCAGCTGGGTCACCTCCAGAACCAGAGACATCCTCTGGAGGAAGAGGAGGAAGAGGAGGAAGAGACCATGAAGAGAGGAGGAAGAGGAGGAAGAGGAGGAACAGGG
>CAAKHC010003026.1:137536-156465 GCA_901007825.1 Macroramphosus scolopax | reverse complement strand
CATCCACCCGCCCAATGCATTTTTCTCCCGCCTGATGTCATCAAAAGAAGCCCAATTGGGCGGAAAACCGCCCAATCTGGCAACACTGCCTGCAGGCCGTCTTGCAGGAAACTCTGAGTTCACAAAAAGAAACAAGAAACATTTTTTTTTTTATATAGAACTGCTGCATATGCAAACATATTTTAGCCCGTCTTGGTGAGTAAACTATTTTTATTGTGAATGTTTTAATGTTTTTATTAGATAGCAGAATGAGGTGGTCAGCCAGGGGTGCAGCTAGAGAAGTTGGACCCCATGGGGCCATGCCCAAGCCCCCCAACACACACACACACACACACACACACACACACACACACACACACACACACACACACACACACACACACACACACACACACACACACACACACACACACACACACTTTTCTATAAATAACAATTAACAGGAAGTGAAATGACAGTGAAATCATTCAAAAGATCATGGGCTTTGTTTTAAATGTATTTGTAAATTTTGTTTACAGTTTAATTAATGAATGATTATTTACCATTATTTACTTCAGGCCCATGTGTTCAAATGCATCTTCCTTAGAACTCAATGATGCCTTACTAGTAGTTTATATAATATTGTAGTATTAAAGCTGTGATGACATCAGTAACGGTAAAAAGAAAACAGGAAGCAAAACTGAACAGACTGCTGAAACTGCTGAACAGACTGGTGAAGAAGGCCAGCTCTGTCCTGGGCTGCCCTCTTGACCCTGTGGAGGTGGTGGGAGACAGGAGGATGATGTCCAAGCTGTCATCTCTGTTGGACAACACGTCCCACCCGCTACAGGACACCCTAACATCCCTGGGCAGCTCATTCAGTGACAGGCTGATTCACCCTCGGTGTCTCACGGAGAGATACCGCAGGTCTTTCCTCCCTGCAGCAGTCAGACTCTATAATCAACACTGTTCCCAGTGAAGACACAAGGACTCACTTCTTTTTCTTACCCCAATGTCTGTGTGTGCTGTACAAGATGCAAACTTACATACAAAACTATGTGCAATAACTGTATGCAATAATTTACAATAACTGCAACAACTTACATACACAAATTTACGTGCAATAATCTATGTGCAATTCCACAAACATACTTACTTATTCATTTGTTTACTTATTACTTCATTAGTTACTTATTACTTGTGTTTTTGGTAAATGCTCTTTAATGTGTGCACTGTCTCTGCTACTGTAATGCGTAAATTTCTCCGTCATGAGACGAATAAAGGTTTTCTGATTCTGATTCTGATTCTGAAAAATCCGTCAGACACAAGTTCAGTGGGATAGCAGAATGCTGCCGGATGTGTTACTCAGTAATTGCTGACATATGAGCAGCTTTCTCAGTTGAAATGATGTCATTGTGCCTGATTTGAAGTTATTCGGCCCCCTAGTGGTCACAAAAATAAATGCATTATGAGCCTTAAATTCACTGAATTATTGAATGTGGTTCTTAAAGACTTTTTAAAGGCATGTTGATCTCATATAATTTGATTTGTCATCAGGAAAGGACTATGGGCCAATTACCTTTAAGAACGGTATGTCTGGAAGAGGCGTTATTGTCTTGATGTGACTTCCAACCTGAGATTTTATCTGTGACTACAGGCTTCAAACCTGCGACCTTCAGGTCACAATCAGAACTACCTTTTCCAAGTTTGTCCTAGTTTCTATTGCGTGCATTTGTTTGTTAGAACATCGGGATAAAGGCAGCCTGAAGAAAGCAACTGTACTTTCAAATCCAGGGTTTTCTGTAATCTGTAATCCCTTTGAAGAGAGGAATCGCCCACCAGGTGGCGCCACAAACACTGACATTCCTTCTGGCTCATTTTCACCTAACATGACAAAACATGACATCTGAGGAAAATATGTCAGACCAAATCTGATGATGCGGATTTGCCCAGTCATGATCCTGCCCGTTACGGGAAAAAATAAGCAACGCCTGCTTTGGATTTTGCAAACACAATCAAACCGGCTTGTTTTGGGTGTTTTTTTTGGGTGTAAATCAGGATTGCATCGCTCCAAACTTTCACTTTAAGAAGGCGCGTCTACGCTGCAGTGTAGTGTGTTTATTACGAGCCTTAAAGTGGCACATGGAGAGCTACTGTCTGCATGGCATCTAGAACCAGGACCTAAAGCCTGTCCGGTGGGAGGAAATGCTTTGGAGAAACTGATCCACGGTGCATTTTCTTCCAGCGTGTCTAACTATATTTATCCGTGGCGGCGGCAGCTCGAGCGTGTGCGGCACCGGGAGGCTCCTCACCGAGGCGCACGGCGGAGCGAGGATCGGTACGTTCAGACAGACGGGTCGTGGGCTCGGGACCAGAAACGAGACATGAAATAACCGCCGGTGCAACCGTCAAAGGTGAAGCGTATTGAGAGGAATGGAGGCACCGCCGGGGAGGAGCTGCTCGGAGCGCACCTTGGCCAAGCGGGAGTAACCGAGTCCTGAAGCGGGTTGGGATGGCAGCATCCAGTAACTCAAGCCTCTCAGGTTCATCTATGTCATCTGGTAAGAGGTCCTGTAACCAGATATATAATAATAATAATAATAATAATAATAATAATAATAATAATAATAATAATAATAATAATAATAATAATAATAATAATAATAATAATATATGACTTTGTCATTGCATGTATGTAGCTTGTATTCTACTTTTTCCAATATCCTGCATGCTCATCATTAACACTAGCAATGTTTGAATTCCTTATCTGCAGCCCTTGAAATTGAATCCTTGAAAAAAAAACACATGAAAGTAGCCACCAGTGTCTTCTGTGGTTCAGGATTACCAATAAGTGAAAACCACCACCATCTGTTATATCTGCATGCTGTGTTGGAAACATTGGAGGGAATGGACACCTTTCCTGTGCAGGGGGATTATAAGTTCAGTATGACATTGGTTTTTGGATGTTATCATTAGTTTGCCAATCATATCCATAATTTCCTTCTAGACTTTCCACTTGGCTGACTGTGAGGCGTATGTTTGGCTTGCATAGCCTACCACTTTCCATACCGCCGCGCCAGGCTTGGATGTTTTTTGACACAGTGAAAATCCTAATATGTAATAATACAGTGACACAGTTCATACCGCTGCAGCGTGCACAAACCTCCAATCAAATCCAATTTTCATGTAGTGGAGTATAGTTGGGCACCGATATCTTAATAGAGAATTCAATTTCAGGGTTGAATTTGCCCAGAATGGGAACAGAAATTGGGGTAGCAGCTGTTTAAACAGTACTAGAGTGATTCTGCAGCTCCATGCTTGCCTCGGGACGTATCCCAATCTGTGTTGATAAAGTGAGTCGCGCTTGTTTGCCAGGGTATAAAGTACAAACTCCACTGACAGAGGACTGTTTGATGTGGAAGCTTCACTAACAACCAGAGGCTTGGGTGTGTGAGGGAGACACGGAGTGTGTGACAGCGGGAGGGAGGGATTGTTTATAGTCAAGCTCAGTTATTTGCTTTGGGTTTCCACCAATATTTTACTCAGAGAATATCTGAAGTGTTATTTAACAAACTACCAGCATATTGAATTTAAGAGCTGCATATTGGTTTATCGCACATAAAGAATTTAGAAGAGACAATACTTTATTTTTGTACTCTCCCTGCTTCTCAGAGCACAGGAGTCACATATCCTAAGGTGCTGCCCAGTGAGAGGGGGCGGGCGTTTGTTCCAAGCTGATACGGACCGGCGTAACCACATGTTTCACCAAATCACATTATCTCATGTGAAGCAGTGGATTCACCGTTTGACCACTGCAGCTTTAAGAGGAAAGATGTGTGGCATCGGAGGGCTGTCATTACCGTTGGGCTCTCAATATAATTATCAGAGGTTACAAGCCGTGCCGTTGCCAGGGATGGAGTGGTTGTCACGAGGGTATGATTATTTTCATGCAGAGCTCTTTGGCAGTCAGACACAACATTTGAATAATCTTGTCTACGAGGCATATGACTCCAAACTGAATCCTGGCACTATTTTTTTCTCCATATTTGGCTCTCTGTTCTGAATGGAAACAAAATACTCTTGGTGTGTCGGTATTTCAGCTACCTCTAATGATTAGTCTTCAATAATCTCCTTTAGAAACTGGCAGATAGTGTATAAATATGAACAATGAAAATGCCACTGAAGGCAGGTTATTGTGCAGAGTAGAGATCTATGATGGAAGCAACATTCATTTATCCTAATTCCTTCCATTCTAAATGCACATAATAGATAGTTGCAGCCTTGAAGCAGGTGAAAAATATGAGATCTTTATGTGTTTGACGCCAGTGCTGAGAAAGACAGACAAACTGAAATGATTGCAACACGATTGCAGCATATTTCTAGCTTTCCTTGGAAATATATTTTCTGGCTAGTTCGTCTAGGTCAGAGAGATCCCTGCTCATTCTTGGCAGGGGTTGGGCATGGAAGCATGTACGGTACCAGTAGCTCACTATTTGCCAGACGGCTCCATGAAATAAAGCTTTCAGAATAAATGAGATGATAGAGCATGAAAGTATGCTTCTTCCCCAGGCCGTGAATGCCAAAAATGTTCAAGGAGACAGAATTACAGCCGTGTAGTACAGAGAGGACGACTGCTCAACACGATCCTGCACATGTTTCTGGCTGCTCACCTCAAAATCTTTCCCCTGCTTCTATTTCTTGCATTGGATTAGCATACAGTGACTTACAGGCATTACCTGCATGTTTTACAACATTAGTGAGTATGTCGCATAGTGATTAGTTAGATACTAGTCCATCTACAAGAGGAACTATAAACCCGTTTACTGTTTGAGTTAACAGCACCGAGCTTCCCTCAGGGTGTGCGACCTAAAAGCACACAATCACACTCCAGCAAGGCACCCTCATACCTGTCACATATTATCTGGTCAGCATGTTGAAATTCCCGTTTTGGACCAGCGTTGTACACAGATGGTCTCCCTACGGCCGCTGCTCTGCTTCCCACTGCGTGTGTTTCTGTGAGGGTCTGCATGTTTTATTCCAGCATGTGTTTTCTCTGCACGCCATTCAAGCTTCAGACTAAACCTGCAAAACATATCGAGCATTTAAAACGGAAGTCAAGGAAGTGATTACATTGTCATTTTATTTATTCATGTTCTTAAATGGCCAACTCAAATGAAAAGCCTGTGTGCAGCTTTGAGGCCTTATAGAGATGCTGAGTCAAACAATCACTTGATACAAGTCTTCTTAATACACTCGTTTAAATAAGGACGGTAAGATACTGATAACATTCAACACACCTTTCTGAGGTCAGGTTTCTGCGCTGATACAATCAATAACGTCATGGATTAGACTAAGTATGGTGGTCAGGAATATATAATGATGTATTGCTGCAAGGATATAATTCAAATATGAATTCGGGGACTCTTCTTCCCTAATATTTAAATACGCTCAAAATGCCCCAGACGCCAATTAATTGATAATACAAATATGAAATAACAAGTCTGAGTCTGCCTCCTTTGCAAACCTTAACTCTTGTGAATAGTTGAATGCCACTTTAAAGGACAATCTGCATGTCAGGTCAAGCAATTTTACGCTTATTGCTTGACATTTAATGCCCCCCCCCGGACTTCCATTCTGAAGAGACGGTGTGTCACCACCACCAACCTTCACTGTACTAGCACAGCCAGGTGAATTGAAAAGCACCGATGAGGGATCGAGTTAGATGAAGAACCAAAGCAACCTGCTCTCCTTTCAGAGCGGACTAATGTTGTCATTGGGACTTTATTTGTTGGTCCCATCCAGCACCCCAACTTACCTCCTAATGCAGAAGTTCTGGCCATCTAAACACGTCATTACATTCCTTTGCTCTGTTTTTGTTGGGTAAAACATTGACTTGATGTGTATCTGTGAAACATCCAATGCCAACATTTTATCCTGGCGACTGGGCAGGTGAAACATCCTTGGTGGAGGTAATGAATACATATAATGTGAAATGTATGGCTGTCATGCATCAATGCTAACATGGTCGTCATCATCATGGCCTCATCAAGGTCAAGATTAGAGTGGCACCCGGGGTCAGTGTCAATGTTCGGCAGCGCCTCCTCAGCCACAGAGTAGCTATCGCCACGGGAGTCAGGGATCGTAGAGGATGGCGTTGTTGCTCAGCGCACCCAGAGCCTGGAATGAAAAAAAGATTGGAGGTGCACGATTACAGATAAAAGACGACAATAAATTCACCCGCTGCCCCCGACTGTTGCCTGCATGTTTACAGATGTAAACACTCCATCCCTGACGAATGTGCAGATGCAATAAGTAGCTCACATATTATTATAATATGCATCCATAAATCAAAGTCTACATTTGGTGTTGTTTGGAAAAGGCCAGTGAAACTCAATCATATCACTTGTTACATACCAGAGACCAACTAGCTGACATTTGGAGCCAAAGAACATTTCCTGTTATTCCAAATACCATCAGTTGTTTTCTGCTGGTATTTGTTGTTCTCGTCATGTTAAAGGGATCAATGGCTGAATATCGCACATTGTATTTTAATGAAATATTGACACGCTCCCTGAAACACACATCACCTGCTCAGGCTGTAACACCGCAGATTTGAAGGAGAGCGAGCTGACGTTAGCAGCAACCTGTCGGCGGTGTTTCCATTTGGTTTTAATAACAGCTGTTCTCCAGTCTGCTGCTCATCGTTGTTTATAGCGGAGCAGATGCAGCAAAACGAAGCCACGAAGTCACAACAGTTCTTTAGACATGAACAGAAGCATTCAAGCATTGTCGTTAAATGTTTCTCAGAACGTCAGCTGATGTCGGCCCGTCATCATCGAAACACAACGTAGTGATGTGCAATGACTCCAAACATCAGGGGATGAAAGTCTGATCTTCATTCATCACACATTTCCTTTGCCACTAGAGCAAACACTACCGGTAATTATTTTATTGAATGAGTAATGGAGGGCAGCACATTAAATAGACGTGTTTTCCGGGGGAAGGGCCCCTCGGCTGCGCCACAATTTCAAATTCACCCTGATCCTCAGACACACACACACACACACACAAACTCGGAGCTACTTAGAAATTCTTTTTGATGTTCTTTGGATTTCTGTGTGCGCTCGCTTGTGTGTAGGTACAGTCTAGCCGGATGTATTTGCACGCGATTGGTGCGCCGGCGTTTGCATCAGTCGACCTTTAAAGAGCTGCCGTCTCTCAGCCGAAGCTGCCGTGGAATCCCAGACTGGAACGCCTTCATTAAAAAACATCAGATCGAAAAAGAGAATATTTGGCAGCCGACCAGATGAAGTCACATCCTTTAAACAAGCCGCAGAGGAATAAATCTTTCAGATTGTTGCCAGTGTTGCTCAGTGACAAGCGTCAGTTTCAGGACAATGTATCCTCCAAGGCGATTTGCCACACGTCAGCCAGCCAGCCGGTTGTATTTGAGGGCAGAGACTCTGTGGAAGGTTTAACAGCATCATTTCCCCTTTAAATCCCATTTGCAGTTGAGCTGCTGTTTGATCATCTAGATAATTATTCATCATCATCACGTGCATCTTTTCTTCCCTCTGTAATGGCTCTTTCCAGAGTAACTGTTCTTCTATAACGAGAAGCGATGCCGAGCTTTTGTTCGATAATGTTGCAGCCGGCTTTCGGTAAAGCTGCAGTGAGCAGGGGAAACAGCACAAAGGAAATACAACGACTGCCTGCTCTACAATAGGAGACAGCACAACAACATATACAGACACTGTGCCGTGCACTCACACCGTATACGGGATGAGTCACTTTCACATGTCTGCACCTCAGTGGCCACATCCAACAAGTGCGTACTGGTTGTCATCATATTAATTCTCTCCAGCACTCAGGTGTTTCATTTCTTTCCCTCTGGCCACGGGGGTGTGGTGCCGATCTTCTGCTGAGTGCGAAAGAGTGTTGAAAGGAAGAATGTGAATCTTCTGGACTGATATGATTCATTATTCCAGTATATCCCAGCGGGTTCTGCCACTTTAATGAGGTACAGTGCTGAACCTCGGAGAGCCCAAATCATTTTGTCCGACAGCGTTATGTTATGGGGAGAAATGTGTTTCACCACGTTGTGTGGCGTTGACCTTATTACATTTCTGCCGGCTGTCGTACCTGCTACACCCACAGGTACGACAGGTAGCCACCAGTTGCTATTGACGTCATCAACTCTCGTCTCTTCCCAATAAAAATATACTGACGTCAAATCTCTTCTATCTAACAAGTTCAGCTTTGCTGCTTGTGTATGACACAGTTTTCCCTGTCATGAAAAATGTGTCTTGGTATCTCCTCCTCCTCCTCCTCCTCCTCCTCCTCTTCAATCACCATAAATCATCTTATGTTCCACAATTTGCTTTAATTTTAACAGACTGGTACGGGTCTCTTAAAGAGAATATTTGGCTCATATCTTCCTAAATCGTCCTTAGATGAAACTTTGAGGGCAAACTTTGCCTCTGTGTCTTTCAGCACATCATTATCACTCCCATCAAACCACTCAGTGACCCCCTCCTGCCCCGCGGATCATATTTCAGATGTTTCCTTCAGCCTGTATGTGTTCTGGTCTGTAATGCAGATCAGGTGAGAGCCGACACCATGTTTAACAAAACATGTGTATTGATCGTCCTTGAGGCGGAGACACTGGTTGGAAGTGTGTTTACCGATGCATCTCCAGAGGCAGCTGCACGGCGTGAACCCGGCTGCATAATTATAGCAAGTGGGCTCCCGGTCGGTCCACTGGGAGGGGGCTGGGAATGGATGTTTGGATGAGAGAAAACAGGGCACAGTCTATTAACACCACAGTGAGCTCATAACTCTTTCTTCTTGTGTTTCACAGACCCTGAGGATTACCAGCCACCCATATGGAAGTCCTACTGTGAGTAACTCATTCATTCCACATGCTGATTCGAGATGTATAAACTTGACTTTTGCCTTATTTTGCTTCTCCAAATTACAGCAGATTTGTTTGTGATCCATAAATAACAATTTGACATTTTACTCCGCGTGGACGAGTCGGGTTGTGGTGAACACGCGGGTTCCACAAGGCCACACACGAGCACCAGAAGGCAGACGCACTCAAACACACTCGCCCACACAACATACTCACACATGCAGCGAATCCCTGATCTCTGAGTAAAGTAGGTTATCATCAACCGGGTGGAGGCAATTTTCAACCAGCAAATGTGCTCGACTGAAAGGGTCCTCAGCACCCACCTCATTACACAGTACGGGTGGATGAACTCCTTCATATTCCAGTTAGTTGAGTGGAAACTGCTTCTGTCCTAACAGTGATGTTACTTTATTTGTCAGACTACAATGTTTAACTTTCATATAGATTCCACTAAATGTCTCTTCTGATTAATCCTCCAGTCATTCTGTTCTTGGGAAGTCTCCCATCATCCTCTGCTCCTCTGCTGAGGTATTTTTAGAGCTCGCTGTGTCAAAGGAATGGATGATGTCCAGATCTTACTGGTTGGCTTAAGTCAACCTGACAAAACAGGGAACTTCCCAGTCAGGGGTCTTCATCTGTGGCGGAGACTCGGCTCAACAACACGCAGAGACTCCTGCGCTGCAGTGGGACTCAGTGTTGTCGTTCTCCATCCTCATTGAACCTGATCCTGATGCTTTGTCATTAGTGGATGTATGTTTGTGAACATATTAAAATGGATCATTTACCAATAAAGAAAACCTAAAGCAAAACCTCAAAGCTCATTAGAGTTGTTTGGGATTTGGCTATTGGAGCAACATTGGGCGAATTTAAACAACCTCGTTGGCTGCTGATGAGAATCGGACCAGACAGCTGCGGATCCTCCTAAACAGTGGAGCTCCTCGAAAACGTTACCCTACATTGACACGGGACCGTGATAGGCAGGTTCCTGTTCTTCCTTTCTGGGACGATGGAGGAAGATAAACAGCCCCGAGCCACCAAAGACAGAAACCATTGACATTTTAGATTTACTTTGACTTTGTATCACATGCTGCTGTCCACCTTTCTTTCCTTCCACACGTCAGACACAATGATGGAAATAATCCGTCTCATCCCCGACTTGGCTTTCATACTTGTTGTATTTCCACAAGTGTTTTGCGTCTATGTCTAAATAAATCAGATCAGAGAGGGAGATTAGGAGAGCGCACAGCAGCTTGTCTGCTTGTGTCTCTGATATTATTTTCCAGCAATGGGAAACAGCTGAAACAGCAGCAGTGTTTTGGCTTCCGCCGCTGTTTTAAACACCAATTGTACCAATTCTGTGAGGCTGCTGAGGTATTTGTGGTGATTACCCTGCCTGCCGCAATTCCGTTTTCAATTTGCCTTACTGAATTACGGCCAGTTTACCTAATGCTTTCAGTATGTCTGATACTTTATTTGGAGGCTTGGATTTGCTGCATGTTTACATTTGTAGTTATTTGAGTTTTGCAGTCAAAAGGAATAATTTAAAAACTGCACAACAGGTGGAGGATACATGTGCATATAAATACATGTTGACTCCAGTCATGTCGATGTATGTAGGATGATATTTAGTTGTGTACTTTGTTACCTTTGAGTTCGAGCTTTGATCCTCTATTGTTTATGTGAAGCACTATCCAGTGTTTAAAAGCTGCACTGCACCATTTAGTCTCTTTGGACCAAAATGTGCATTTAGAATGTTATTTTGGAAGCAAGTCTACTATTTATGTAATTGTAACTTGCACTGAGCTCGGTATAGAACTCAGGAGGGGAGGAGGCCGTAATTAACATCTATGTATGTCTTTAACAGTGTACCAACTACAGCAGGAAGCCCCGAGACCAAAGAGGATCACGAATCCTCATGAGGTGAGTTCACGTTTCAATCTGCATACAGGAGGAAACTTTATTGCCTTGTTTTTTTTAGGGTGAGCTGACGTTCGGTCTTTAAATATCAAATATGAAAGCAAATGTTTGAGTCATCTTTGCAGTTTCCAAAGTCCAATTGGGAAAACAAATAATACCTCACATCAATATCGGTCTGATACTTGCTGAAGTCATTGAAACTAACTTTGACTTGTCGTAACTTGCTGTAAAGAGAGATGTGTGAGGAGGGACCAGCATCCTCTGATGGTGTTCATGATATTTGTGTGATTGTCAAATGTCCATTATGTCAGTGTGGTATGTGGTACCACCATCATGCAGACGCAGCCCTGCACACGGATGCTCATCAGTTTATGGGGAGCGGCCTGCTGCTTACTGAATCTTCCTTCTTCTGCAAAGCCAAGTCTTGGCTTGGAATTCATTTAGGAATGTCGTTTCTTTGAAGAGTAAATAAAGATGTGACAATAATTTGCCATGTTTAATACTCACCTTGTTTTTCTTGCTTGATGAAACAGTAAAAGATGTTTAGACAAATTGCATTGCATGATTGCAAAGCAGGTTCATTTCTTCATAAACAAAGAATGTACTGCCCATCAACCATCAATGTTCTATTCTCACAGCTCGACAATGACAAGTATACTAGCGTGATGCAGAGACGGGAGCACTGTACTTTCAGACGGTGTAGACTTCCCTCAGCGAGTCGTTTCCACCCGCACTGAGAAAACTGTCAGTCTCCAGTTGTGCAGCCGACCGGAGATGATACATATCATCCTCACTCTGAGTCTTGCAACACTATGATGAGCAAAGTGAAAGTTGTGGGCTGCCTCGAGGCTGCTCGGTAACTGGAAGCACAAAACGCTGCTTTATACATTAACTTCAGTGTTTTAATAAATCAGCAGTGGTCTTAATGAAATCCTGAGGATGGACAGATTTGTCACTGGTCATCATCTGTTCCCGATCCCATTACAGGGCGTTGGGTGTCGGCCAGCAGAGTAAACGATCCAGAACCAGTGTTTCATTAATTAGCTTTATACCTCACTGTGTCAGGTGGAAGAGGAAGATCATTCTACTGTGTGCAAGGCAACAGCAAACTTTGCTTTCCCTAACTTTGTAAAATAAAAAGCACAAATAGATGCGAAGATTTAGATTCATGAATATACTAAATTGTTATTTTATTATTGAATTGAATTCCTGTAAAAATCAATATAAGCATAAAATGCGAGCTATTAAAAGTAATTAAATCGCAAACTGGTGCAAACAAATGTGATAAGATGCAATTCAGTAGTGTAAACAGGTATAAACAGGTGAACTAGTAAAAGTTAAATTAATACCCAATCCAGCTGTTTACAGTACCGGATCAGTGCGTCTCTAAGAGATCGTTCACTGTCATCAGCATAAAATCTTTGCTTCCGACTGTCTTTACATAGAGAAAGGGCCTAAATTAAATTGACCGTTATTCTTTCGTATAGATGTTTGATTAGCATTGACAGTGCTAAAAGTTGTATCATTCAGATGTTTATTTTATTATAAATGACACTGTTAATATTCTTTTGTTGTAATGCACAGAAACACTTTGTTGTGAAAAGGTAACGTGCTGAATGTCTAAAATATTTCGAAGATTTCTCTGCAGCTGGCCGTTTATCACCAGATGTTTCCTTTCACCACCTATAAATCTTCCCAACACTGGTTTGGTTTCATGGTCCGGGGCCTGCAAATAGATGGAGATAATGTGTCCTGTGTTTATTTTTAACATAGCAATCATAGGAATAATTCGCAAAGCCGTTTAATTCCGCGTTCATACCACATTGCTCAAATATGTCTTCTCTGGTTTGCAGATGGAGAACAGACCCAAATACTATGGCAGAGAGTGAGTGTAATCTTATTGCCGTCCTTTTCTGAGCCATTTCTCATTTCCTGTTGCACAGTGGATGGTTGCATCCATCATTACAGCCCAGCATCGGATCTGGTTAGAGTTAAAGTGGCTGTCTGTGTATTTGTGTCGCTGTGCTCTGGTAGGATGATGAGAGTAAGAACCGAATAAAACATCCTAAACGATGTGTTTGTTCCAACAGATTTCATGGCATGATCTCTCGAGAATATGCAGATGAGCTGCTGGGAGCAGCAGAGGGTTCGTACCTCATCAGGGAGAGTCAAAGACAGCCAGGAAGTCACACCTTGGCCTTAAGGTACCAACACCATCTCCTACTTTACTCACCAGTCAACCTGCTCACCTCTTCTCCTGTATTCAGTTACATCCTTGTCCTTGTATCTCAATCCAGATTTGGGCATCAGACCCTCAACTACCGATTGTTCTATGATGGGAAGCACTTTGTCGGGGAGAAGAGGTTCGAGTCGGTTCACGACCTCGTGACAGACGCCCTCATCACGCTCTACATCGAGACCAAGGCGGCGGAGTACATCGCCAAGATGACCACGAACCCCATTTACGAACATCTTGGCTACACGTCGCTGCTCAAGGACAAGATGGTGCACCGGCTGAGTCGCGGGCGCACCGAGCCTCGCAGGGTCACCTTCCAGAGGGATGAACGGGTGAGTGAACGCGTCACCAGAGGAGCAGAATAAGGATGATGTGGTGAGGAAATAGTCCCACCAGTTGATAACATATACAACACCTGTGTTAACTGATTCTACCTGAGAAGAGCATTAAACATGTTTTTAATTGGCTTTTAAATGCAAAAAATGTTTTATTGTAATTATTTTAAAAAAAAATCTGTAACCTACAACCCTTTTAAAAGGGAGACAAAATTGGACAGAAGCTTTTATTTTTCAAGAGCATCTTCTCACTACATGTAAATTGCCTGGTGCTGTGCGTTTCCCTGGGCCCTCGAACAGGATCCGTTTAATACCCTGATTTCGATCTGCTTCCACACTGCTGAACATTTCCAGCGGGACCAGAGTGTTTTTCAGAGGACACTTCTTCCTGTGAGTGAGATGTACATTATCACTGTGGCCCCTGGGTGTGTTCACTGCCGCCATGCTTCATTGCCTCCTCTGAAAGGTAATGATGACCAAGGGGACTGGGACCTGCTCGGTCTGCCGTGTATATCAGACACGCTGGTCTTCGCTGAGACAAATTGCTCATTGTATTCATTGTTGCTCTTGAGCTGTAACAGGGTAAATAGTCTGTGAATGGGTTACCAATGAGGAATGAGGAAGGTTTTTGTTTCTGGGGGGAGATCAAGATAATCCCTCCACTAGGTGGCAATCTTAACTAGTGCCCTATTTTTCTGGCCTATTAATAGTTAGATTCACAACAAACTCCTTTTATTAACACGGAAATAGTATTTCACAAGCAGTATCCTTTATTTGTCCTTCATTGAAAGGCAGCATTCATTGCTTTTGGGCTATTTCGTCTTCCAAATGTCAGGCTGCACTTCATTCTGACAGTCAATCATTGACAGACACGAGACAGCCCTCTCAGCAGGAGCGTCGGCCGAGGTATTATTGATATCGGTCTTCAGTTTGGTCCCTGTAACTTGAGTCACAAGCCATTAATGCAGCTGTTTTGACCTAATGGCCATCGATCAGTCAGCAGTCCATTGATTTGGAGAAGCTTAGTGGTAGAAATGCCACTATCAGCCTCCAAGAAGCCTGTGAAGCAGAGAGCTGTGTGGTCCATACAAGCAAACTAACCACGTCCACGTCCGCCTGACACACAATTTATTTAGACGCATCACTTTTAAAAAACGATTATCTGCTTGAATCTATTTAGATTTGACAAAGATCCTTACAGTTAAATAAAGAACCAGCCGGGATGTTAGTGTGTTGAGAAGTGCAACAGCTTACACTGAAAGCAAACCAGCGTGAGCAGCTAACTGTCGATCTGTTCCCAGTCTGCTCTCCGCTTCTCTGAATATTGTATTTTAGCAAAACACTGACACAGTTATTCAAACCATAAACAACGACCCACTCAGGCTGTAACGATCTGAAGTGCACTATCATCATGTATTGAAAAGCAAACCTACATTAGCAGCTAACTGTCGTCATAGCGGAGCATCAATGCGCTGCTGTTGTATAACCTGAACCCCGACCGTCATCAAGTACTCGACCAAACCAATGAAGTCTGCAGCATTAGAATACAAACACGTTTCCATTGCAAAAGTGCAAATGATGTTTAAATAAGGTGCATACACAGTATAAAGCAGCAGGATATTAACAATATGAAAGATTCTTGCATGTCAGTATTCTGTTAATTTAGAATAATGAACATTTCTTACACAGAATTTACTGCAACAGCTGTTCTTTAGTATCACTGTGCTAACAGCAAAGTATCAGAATTAAACAACAGAGATCTTAAACGTTAAATATAATATATTTTCTATTCCCAGATTTAATTGCAAATGAAAAATAAAAACATAAAAAGGATTATGATACATCGGCATCTGCAACAGAAAATCACAATATATTGCCATACACAGTTCTCGCCTACATCACTAGTAAACATATGTGTAGAAATAACACGAGGCACAAACTACAAGTACATATTTTAAGAATATGTTGACTGAAGATACCCTATCCTCCCTTTGGTGAATATATCTGGAGCATGTCGCTCCCTAAATGTCAGATTGTCAGGTATGTAGGTGCTTTTGTAAACTTGATGTCTGTCTTTGTCAGGAGGCACCTCACCGTTTTCAAAGGGATCTTTTCTATCTGCCCAGATATGTTGGAGAAACAGGAAACTGTTCTGGTTGCTTGAATCTGAAAAAAGTTTCTATTTGAACTTTCCCAGCTCCGCACACGCCCTGAGGCTTCGGAGGGCACAGTAGCTTCACTGTGCAGTCAACATCCACATGTATTTACTCTGTCACGTGGACACCTCCATATTGCCATGACTGCTAAAGCTTGTGTAATTAAAATGCTTCTGAGAGCGTGAGAGGGCTCCTCAACCTGTAGATTCATCTCCTCACTTTCCTTCTGGGTTTTTTGCATGTGCGAATTTGCTCAGAAACCAAGAATCTGCCACATTCCTCCTGACAGTCACCACACTGGTTGGAAATCAGCGGGGATGCTGCTCGGCCGGGTCTGCTTACTTCCCCTGGAATGATTTACAAAGAAATTGTCGTTACTTGCAGGGATAATTACCTGCTCTGCCACTGCCAGTGTTTTATTCCCTCACATTTCCATTTGCAAACTTTGCAAGTGAACATTTATTCCAGCCTTCGAAGATACTGGAGATAAAATATCAGTGTTCCTATTCAAGACAGACGTTGCAGTTTCTTCCGTTTTCGAAATAATGAGACAATATCTCCTGACTTTTAGATCCTTGACAGTGCTTCTATTTTCCTGTTTTGTTAGATGAGCTGTGAGGGCAGTCTTGTTTAGGATGTGGGTAGTCGCATCCCTTCGTCTGCCTGTCAGTGCCCGCTGTGTTGTTTTCCCATGATTCCAAGTTCTCGCTGACAAGAGTCCACTCAGCTGTGCGCTCACAAAGGCTCGCAGGAATAAAAGAGCCAAGCCACTGAAAAGAAAGCGGAGCTTGTTGTGTGACAACCTTTTGTGTCCTTTCTTCTCCGCTTCTTCTTTAAGAGACAAGAAGCCATCTGCCTGCAGACAAAGAGTCTCCCTCCCTCCTGTCTTGCAGGGCTAAAATATCTCCAAGTGGTATATTTCTCCTCCGTCCCCTCCGACTCGGAGTTCTATGGTATGTGTAGGTCTCCTCAGAGAATGTCAACCACAATGACAAATATCTTCACCTGTCTTGTCACTCTTGCAACTATCAGGCAGTTTTATGTTACCCTGGGCGTCAAAGACCAAAAGGAATATCTAGGACACAGAACCACAACCGCATCCTGACTGGAATTCTGTGTCCATCAATCTTAGATGTAAAAAGAAAGATTGCAAATCCTCTCATTTAATCCAACTTTGCAGTTCCACCATGCGTCTCCCTATTCTGCCTTTTGCTCCAGCTCAATATCATCATAAATCCAAAGCTCTCATACCTTCTGACATGTATTCACTGTTTTATAATATCGTTTGAACATTTATATTTGTGATATTTTTTGCAAGTGATGGTCAGTTGGCCTGTAATACATTTACGGGCGACACAAACTCAACCAATGCAGATGAAACAGAAGCTTCAGTGACTCTTTAATGAGTTTAATAGTAGATTTTTTGTTGTTTTCCGTGATCTAACATGTGCTCTCCTGTCACTCCTGAGCCGGTTGGCTAATCAGTAGATCAGACAGCCTGTTTGCTGATTGTTTACATGCAGTTCCAACATCGACAAATTCAACACGAACATAGCAACAGCCCCCCACTGGTAAAACACTGCATGGCTGCAGACCTGCAAATGAGCTTCCTTTGGGGTTTTACTTGGATTTGGGCACTGCAGGATTATTCCCTGTGCACGGATTATGGGCAGTAATCTCTCCCAATCCCAGTTTGCTGGTCTGGCTCTGCTGTTTTCTTCTGGGGCAACTGATTAGGATTGGCAGGAGTAGTCTGTTGTGAAGAGTTTCTGGAAGACCCCGTCTGGACGGCAGCGAGGGGAATTCCACCGGCTGACTGACATAGCGAGGGGTCAAGATATGTTTGAGTTATGAGGTCACAGCTTCGGCTCTGTCTGGCCGAAGAATCTTGGGTCTGTCTCTGAGCGTGCAAGTGACATATTTGGGATACCCAGTGCTGACCCAGGGCTGCTGGCGGTTGACTATCTCCAGTTAAGTGGAGTGGAGTGTGACCGGAAGGCAGTGAGCTAATGGGAGTGTGCTCTGTGATATAAAGAGGGCGGCTGCGCTATTGATCCTGCTTTACAGAGCTGTTGAGCTGTGTGAAACACTCCTGACAGCACCAGACCGCCCTCACTCTCAACCTCCTGGCCCCTCCCCATCAGAGACCCTGTTCTTTCTCTCTTTCCTTTCTGGGCGTGTGAAAGAGAGCCATTGTGTGAGGCACACTCCTGCCCTACGGCCACCCACTACCCGTCCTGTTCCCCCTGCTCTTCTTGCTCACCACAGACACTGGATTCAGCCTAGATGCAGAGTCAACCCCGTGCTGGCTGCCATCAGTCGCCCTCGTGGGTCAGAGGGGAGTGGACTGTAGCTGCCACCTCTGCACTGGGCAGTTGCCGGCAGCGTCTGCTTCAAAGCACCCACGTCTCCTCTCCCCACCTTTCCCCAGAGGAGTTGGAGAGCCTGTGGGAGCCAGATAAGTCAGGCATGGAAGCCGAAGAAAACGGAGGAGGTTTTGGAGGGGAGCTGATAACCCACAAGGTTAAAAGACACGAGAGGAAACGACAGGAGCTGCTGGCTTTGGCTCTGGGAGTCAAACTGGGGAGCAAGGGAACACTTTTGTGGAAGCCAATTAAACTGTTGGCCTCCTGTCCACAGATCTCCTCACCTCTCGTGCGGCGGAGTGCCTTGAGAGACACACCGGAGAAGCAGTGCTCCTACGAGAAGATCCATAACTTTAAGGTGAGCAGCTTTTTTTGAAGAGAGTGTTAGTAGCTTGAGGGCTGTGTTCCACTATTTAGCATATATACTTTGTTTACATTGTTCGCATTGTTACCTGCAGAGCAATTATGCTTTCAACACTTTCCTAATACCTACAATAAAGCCGTCTGTATCTCCTGCCTTGGACAATAGCTGGTCCCATCATAGTGCTTACAGGGTGTTTTGATGAGAACACATACAGCTGACACACATACAATAAGGGTGACTAATGGACACACTGTACCAGCCCGTTAACAGCAGAGCACATTGATTGTCATTGATTTTAAAGCCCTTTTTATTTTTAGGCTGCTGACGTTATGAAAGTGGTCAAAACAAGTCAGTCACACAGTGTGAGCGCAGAGTTCATTGTTGCAAGTACAAGACGTTTGGTTGTTTGAATATACAAAGAAGGATGTTGGATACAGGGATACATTACCTCAACATTCTTGAAATTGTATCTTGGGTTTCAGTCAACAGCCGGGTTATAATGACCCCCAGCTATTGTATACCTTCCCCTTTGAGAGAGAACAAAACATTCGCCCTCACCACCTGCTGTATGCCCACTTCACTCATCGTCCCCCAGCTACCTTTTGAAAGAACCAATGAAGCCTTCACATTGACAGCACACAGGTGTGTCTCGGTTTGTCCTC
>CAAKHC010003026.1:107495-134266 GCA_901007825.1 Macroramphosus scolopax | reverse complement strand
GGTGCATCCCGACTAGTGATATAATAGAGTCTTTGTGATGTGCAAATTTCAATGGAAGTCCAACACCAACACTGAACTGATCTTAGTATCCAGTACTGTCTGTAGAGCCAAAGACTGATATAGTGTCTTCCTTTATACCATAGACATCCACTGTTGTCAAAAAAAGACATTTTAAACTGCCCCGCTGATTACAAATATTTTGAGATAATAGACCACTATTGGCTGTTCACTGTTGTTGTATTGACCTTTATTCTACGCTTCTCACAGACGAGTTGTTATTATTTTACAGGGTAACAATGTTCGAAAAGGACAATTTGATGAATTCTGAGAACCTGGGGATCGTCTTCGGTCCAACGCTCATGCAGCCGCCGGAGCAGAACGCCTTGACAACCCTGAACGACATGAGGCAGCAGAAGTTAGTTGTGCAACATATGATCGAGCATGAAGATGTCTTATTCTGACAACTGCAGCCTGCAGGCCTCACAGTCGAAAACAAAGGACAATAACTTATTCTGTGAAAGAGGAAATTCAAGCCACCTGGATGAAGTTTCAGAATATTTTGGAATCTTATTGAACATGAGAAGTTTCTTTCTCGCATGACTGTTTTAGTTGTTGGTTTAGTGTTGACATGGTCTTGTTACTGTAAGTTTGGAGTTTTCATACTCAGCCAAAACCATCATTTTTATATTAGCAACGGGTCCTTTATGTTTACCTACCTACAGTGCTGTCCCCTCCTCTCTTCAACCTAAAGACTGTCACTACCTGGTGTAGACGTCAGTCACCATGACAGCGCTGTGTGGAAGCTGCCCCGGGCAGATAGCAGCAGACAAGTTACATTTCCCATGCATCAAATGTGCATACTGTCTCTTGTGTGGGAACGCTGGTTAGACATTAAGTGAAACAAATCAGATCCTTTCATTGGAGATAAAATCAGAACATGAAATTATTCGTATTTGAACTGCGTGACCGAAAATTGAAAACATGAGACAATTGGTCATTCATGAAGCACTTTTTTGCAACATGTGTAAAGATTTATTTTGTACAGATGTTTATTTTTGTCTTTTACTATGCATCATGTTCTTTTGTCACGATACTGTTTACTGTTGGGAATGATGCTTGTCGAATTGATGTCTAAATGCAAAACAGAAGAAGAGCTACTTTTTGTGGATCAACCGTTTTTACTTTAAGGTGGGGAAAAAACATTCTGATTAAATACCGGTCATTTTAAACCACGTGTCATTATGTTGCCTCTGCACTTCATAAGCAAAGCATGTCAAAGTATACCAGGAAAAAGGCCTGTCCTCTTTTTTGTATGCCGGTAACAATGCTGGGTTGCAGCAGTTGCTGCCATCCTATTGACAACATTAAGTCATACCATAGTTGTACCAAGCATGTTTCTTTCATGGTTGGTTTTTATGTGATTAATTAAAGCCCCTTTTTACAAATCCGTTTTATCAAGATGTATTTTTGTGATGGTTGGAGTTAAAAATGTAATTTATCAAATGATTTATTAAAGGATGTAAAACTTTAATTTAAAATCGTGTGAGCTGGTGTGATTTCTCAAGTCGTGGGTCCGTGTTCTACCAAGAAACTCAACATGATTATAGATCATCCATCACGCTGCAACCCCGGTCCTGTGCAAGTGATTCATTGTAGCCAGGAGCATCATTATTCTTATCTCTAATTCAATCTCTGTTTTACCATTTAACACCTTACAGCTTTACCTGCATTTGGAATTCTGCCAAATACTATATGAGCTGCTGTCGCTTCCATATTACTCTCAATGTATTAAATCTGGCCGTGGCCGTTTTTTTATTCAAAAAGGGAAAAGACTGCAAAACATAGTATATGAAAGTAATTGTAAGTGATAATTTTCAACTCACATCTCCTCTACTCCTCTAATGAATAAAACATCAATGACACATCAATGTGAATGAAACACATCTGTACTACACTACTGTACTGTACAGCCGTTTTTGGATATTTCTACAGATGATTAGAGATCGATCCTGACTGCAATGATACATGCTTGTGGGCAACCTTTACCGTGAGGGGTCATATTATATGAGGGTGCGAAGACAGTAT
The DNA here is from genome assembly GCA_901007825.1 of Macroramphosus scolopax. Lineage (NCBI taxonomy): Eukaryota > Metazoa > Chordata > Actinopteri > Syngnathiformes > Centriscidae > Macroramphosus > Macroramphosus scolopax. The sequence continues at coordinate 132,181 of CAAKHC010003026.1, read as the reverse complement.
ACTCTTTTATCTCTAATGCATCATTAGATTTTTGTTTTCATTTGGCCTAACTTAAGATGCTTATATTTGTTGTAAAGTTTAATTTAACCAGCAGGAAAAATCTTACCATACTTTCATTAGTATAGTGTAAAGACTAGAGAAGATTTAGGACAGCCATCCCACGTTACAATGACTTCCTTCATCTTTAATTGATTGTTTCCTGTTGCTGCTGCATAGCTGACTTCATAGCATACTGATGGATCAGTGGCGAAAAACTTATATGTCCTGTACTTTGTGTGTATATGACACACATACAGCCTGTAATTGCACATTGTGCTTTGCATTTGATGAACATTTGTTGCAGTAATCCCATTATGACCAATTATTACCACCAGCAGAAAGTCTTGATTTTTCGTTAACGTTTGACAAACCTTACATGCCTGAGAACCAAAGTTTAAATTAATAATCCCATTAAATCACTTTGCATAATGGGGAAAAAATAAGATGGTAGTTCTTTGGACTCAAGTACCGACGTTGATTCCTATTCAGGATCCAGTGAAAGTTTTCCATTCATTTTCTGTTTTAAGGGGCATTTAATTTTGGAGGTTCTTCGGCGTATAGGGAGACACCAAAAAAAGAATATCCTTTTATAATGGTGGTTCACTGTAATTTTTCATGAACTATCAGAATGATATTTATATTTCATCATATAGATATTCATCATACGTTTCCATGGGCAGCTTACCCGATAACGCAATTACCTCCTACCACCCGCTGTGACCCCCTGCTGTGGCTTATCCGAAAGTACATGTCGGAGAAAACATTCGAGAAACAATCGAGAAACCGGCCGAAGCATTGCTAACTCCGATCCGCTATGTGGCGCTGGAGCGCTTTTGGCCGCGGTGAGAGTAGAAGAAGAGCGGTGAGCATAGTAGAAGCGTAGAAGAAGAGCGCCGACCGCGTTCGATTATAGTCTTTAATATAGTATTTCTTCAAGCTTTAACCACAGATTCATGACAGGTGGTAAGCCATGGTGTCGTTTGACGTCGTCCTGGAACAACGCCTCCTTTTATTGCGTCGCTCGTGCTGTCTTCGTCTCCTTCCATGTCCGGGTGAAAGTCGCCGGCGGAAATAGTCGCGCATGCGCAGACTGCGTTTCTCGTTACCAGTTTACATTATGTTGGCATCGAGCAACCATCGAGCAACTACCGAGTTACCCAGGTGCGCTTATCCGGTAACGAGAAACCCGATGCTTGTCCGATGCTGACTCGATGTAACTGATATGCCCCTGTTTACATGAATTTGCATAACCCAGATCTTGTCCGGTAGTTGTCTTGTACGATGCTAATTACTGCATGTTTGAAGAACAATGTATTCCAGCTTCCTCATGATTCACTCTTTGTGACATGAAATTGTATGATTGTTCTCTCTTTTTGGTCATTTGAGAAGCCATGTGGAAAAACAGGGTGGTTATTATGATACAAAAGTCAAGGACAGGAGCGCCCCCTAGTGATCAATGAACACAAGTACATCCTCCCAACACCACATCATCAAGGCTGACTGCATTACAAATTCCATTTTACACACATGTATATAGAAATCAGAAAGCTTTAATTTAAAAACATTTTACATTAAATCTATTGAACTGATATTCTAATACTGTAGTCAGAATTTGAAAAAACACATTTGTGGTGACATGATCAGTGCATGAAGAATGGAGACATGTTATGGCTCTAAAAGGATGAAGTTAATGAATTCAAGTTTTTCACCGTTTGGAGGAATTTAGTGACAAAATATTGTAGGTAGTCGAAAACTGACAAAATCAGTCCTTTAAAGTTCATCGTGTTGGTAGGTGAATTCCCTGGCTGATATGAAACCATCTTTATCCTCATCCTCATTTTTGAAGATGTCATCGACCATCACTTCATGATGTGTGTCATTAGGCGAGTATCCATGTTTTTCAAATTCCTTCTTCAGGTACTCCATCACCTGTAGGACATACAGAGTAGCAATGAAATTCATGACTAGCAATGAGATATATACATAGCAGCAGCCCAACTGAAAGGTAGTTGAAAATAATTTCACACCTCCAGCCTGGAGAGCTTCCAGTCATCATTGAGATCCATATCCTGGAAAGACTCGTGCGATCTGGGACCATTTCTAATGTCAATGAGCTCGATGTCAAAAATTAGGGTACTGCTTGCGGGGATCTTGCCTGTAGACAAACAAAATGGGAATATAGTCGACGCATATAGTCGACGCACAAATGTTTGTTGGTGGCCCTCTTCCTGTGATACAAATGATCTGTTATACCTTTTGCTTCCTTCCCATATGCCAGACTTGGAGGGACAGTCACTTTCCGGCGCTCTCCTGTGCACATGTTCTGCAGACCCTTATCCCAGCCCTTGAGCACCTCTTTGATCCCAAGAGTGAACCATACTGGATTTTTATCCCCCTGTGTGCGGCTGCCAAGAGTCACAAAGATCCATCAAAGTTTTCTTTGAGAAGAAAAAGTCCAGTACACACAGACTTGATACCACAGATGCACAAGAAAGGTCCAGTGGTTGCAACCAGGAGATGTCAGTGGTTAGTGTGCAGTTCTGAATGAATGAGACAGATAGTGAAAAAGGGTTGGCTGCAGACTAGTATAGTTAATACTCTTGGAATGATGTTATAGCCGCAACAAGCAATATGGGAGAAACGTGCAACGCTATATGCAACATTCTTTCAGTTAACAAGAGGCATTACCTGGAATAAAACATGGTGCCATCACTCTCCAAGTATCCCTCGTGATGGACAAGAAGCATGTCTCCATATTTTGACTTACGGTAACACAGCAAGGGTTTATGTATAACTTCTATTTTAACTTCTGGCTCGGGCAGTTTGCCTCCAGCGGCAAACACAAAGAGAGAGGGCAGTATTGAACAAACAGAAAAAAGGAGCATGTTGACAAGTAGCAATCCGCGTATTCACAGAAAAATGCAAAAAGATAATTTAAATCACTTTAAAAAAAACTGTGATACAAATACATGGCAGGTTTGGCAACTACGTGGCAGCAAACGCCTGCAGTGAACGCAAACACTGTTCAGCTATTTGCCCTCCTCTCATTTCAATTGGATACACTTACTGAAGTCCCGCCTTATATCTACATAACCTGATTTCATTGGTGCTTTTATGTGGCAATCAATAAAATCCACACCCACAAAACGTAAATCCTTAGCTGGTGTTAAGCGAGACTGCTTAGCCCGATTCAAGAAAATGTTTACGCACTTTTATCTACGTAGATGAAATATAAAGCCCTATACGGTACTCCACAAATCGCACTCGGGGCCCGATGGAGTCGCTGCAATCAGCTGTGCCTCTTATCTTGTCATGATAAACAAGTAATGAATGGCAGAACCACTCAGTTAAACAATGGAGGGAATCCTTTACAAGTGGACCAATTACATAAGTGGTAAGTTATTCCTACGATTGTCTCAAGTTTTCGATAATATCTGCCGTTTTGATGGAAGCTAGCTAGCATGACAGCGTCATACATAGCACTTGTGTTGAGTTTGTTATAACGTTAACTAGCAGCGGGCAAGCTAACGCTAGCTAACAGTAGCGTTCATCCGTCTGAGCTCTTGCACCACTTGAAATTACATCCCGTTTCTCTTCTGGCTAAAACGTGAGGAATTTGATCCAAATATTAAGTGTCAACACGTTAAGTTAGCGCTTGCTAATTGTGGAATCCGCCATCTGTCATTTTAATCTGATTTAACAACTGAGTAATTGTTGCTAACATAGTGTAAGGGTTAACGTTAACTCTTTCAAAGTTTATGACGCTGATATAACGGAATCTCTTATTAGCTTTACACACTAATTTCCATAATTTCAAAATTAAGTAATTCATTCAACTTTTTAGCAATGGTCTTCATTTTTGAATTATCCTTTTCAGGGTGGCAGCCTCGTTGGTTTGTGCTAGATGGAGGAACTCTGTCTTACTATGACTCCCAAGAGGATGCGTGGAAAGGTTGCAAGGGCAGCATAAAGATTTCCGTTTGTGAAATCCAAGGTCGGTCGAGCCTACTTTATACTGAGTGACGTGTTTCACTGTGCAAGTGTGTAGTATTCCAATGCCTTTAAGAGGAAACGTTTAATCCTGACAAGCATCTTGACTTGCCTTGCCTGCTGCTGTGTTTTAGTTCATTCCTCTGACTCAACACGAGTTGACCTGACCATACCTGGAGAGCAGTACTTTTACCTCAGGGCCATCAATGCGGCAGAGAGGCAGAAATGGCTGGTGGCACTGGGAACAGCCAAAGCTTGCCTTACAGACAACCGAACAAAGAGAGAAAAAGGTAGGGATCGCAATAACACAATTACTACTCTCCATAAAATGATAGTTGCATAGCTTTTCCAAACGTCTTATGAATTGTTTGTATGAATTACTATTGCAGAACTCCAGGAGAACACAGAGGCGCTGAAAACTAAGATGTCAGAACTCCGACTGTACTGTGACCTTCTTCTCCAACAAGTAAACAAAATCAAGGACAATGATGAGCTAGGGGATACAGCTGAGGTATGGTTAAGTTTGAATGAGTTGATGAAATATGAGACGCTGTTGTTCAGCTGCTGTATAGGGTAGCTCATTTACAACTACAGACATGTAGGTACTGCGTGCTAATTCTGGCAGAGACCAGACATTTCTTGTCAGGCTGCAAACATTTTCACAAGTAAAAAAATTAAAGATTATTGAGCTTGACATTTACATGTCTAATTATTATTCTGCATAACAGTGGCTTCAGTTGTCGTGGCAATATTAGCAAATGTGCATATTTATTTTCCCCTTTCAGGTAGGCATAGACACTGGAAATATGGTGAAGTCTACATGCACCACTTTCCTCAAGACTCTGGAGGAATGCATGCAAATAGCGAATCGTACCTTCACTACAGACATGGCAACACAGAGCCCACCAGGATCCCCCCCAGTAGCAGCAATTAAACCTCAGAAGGTACATTACTCTCACTGCCCCACTTTTGATCAGACCAGTATAATCAGTTTTGGTTTGTTCTCAAAAATGCTCATGTGTAATCCCTGATGTCTCCCCCACCCAACAGATTAAACCTGTCAATCAGTTAAATCAGAACCTTGGAGAAAAGTAGGTTGCTTTTTTTTTTTTTTGTTATAGCTGTGTTGTCTTACTTCTTCTGTATTCTTCTGTATCTATCAGTAATTGTCACGTAGATGTTCAGCAAAGTGAGCCACAAATTAAGAGGTTTTCTGTCATAATTATATACTGTTACTAACAAGTTGAATTTTTTCTGGTATTTTGCATAATTCCATATTAGAAATGCCTAAAGGATGTGTATCCTAAGATATAAATAAAACATCCTCTTCGCTTGAATCTATATTCCAGACGGCAAGATTTGTCTGAAACCCCAGCAGAAGCAATTGCACATGACAACCAGAGCCTGGACTCTGGAGCAGAGGGACCAGATGAACCAGACAGACCAGAACACCATTCCTCCCTGTCAGGTAAATCGGGTGTTCCAACCACTCACTTTACATGCTGCAGCAGCCCCGAGCAGAAAACCATTATTGCATTCCATGAAGGAAATACCACACAGCACAAACGGGGCCTGGTTGTTGTGTGTGCATCATCTGCACTGATGTGGATAGATTATTGCCTTTTAGTGAGTGGACAGTGATGGATGTCCATTCACATTATTGCATTTGGACCCAGTCTCATTCAGGAGCAGGGATTGTTAGTGAAGGAAAATAAATCAAGTTTTTTCCCAATCCGTTATTGATAATTCATAATATTTGTACTATGTCACACTGCACATTCAAGAAGAAATATCTAAATTATTGCACCCAGAAGAAACATGATTTTATCAATGTTCTATGTTTTTTTATGTTACTGATGACCTGTTATTCTGTATTGAGCTCCATTTCAAGTTTCATGAGAATCACAAATTAGAGAGTGAAAAGATGTAAATGCAGATTATTCCAAGGTTCTAATTAGTCAATATTTGCACTTGCTATGATATGCACAGTTTTCATAGTCAAAGTTTAGTCTGTGATTTAAGTATTATCCTCATCTTTCTTTATGTAGTGAAAAAAAAACACTAAGTCTAAGAATGAGTTATTATGAAGCATCAAATCACATTTGTGTGAGATTTGATAGGTCAAGTGAGACCAATCACACCATACCACACCCATCTGTGACAAAAGGAGTGGTCACACCTCGACATTTCAGTCCTTAGAGGTCAGTGCAGCATTACTAAGACTCGGGTTAGAAAGTAACTTTCTTGTCCGCACTGCGGCAGGATTATCTCGGTGAATTGTATATTTTATTTCATTGGGTAGATATTTAAACAATTAAACAAATACTGACATTCTCTCTCTCACTCATGCACACACATACATAAAGATACAGCCTTAACTGGTCAGAGAGTCCGCTATCCAGAAGTCCCATGGGCACCAGGAGGAGAAGCATGGGCACAGTCATGCCTATGAAGAGGTGGGGCTCGCACGCCGAGCAGCCACAGAGGCTTAAGAACTATAATTGGGGGCAAAGAATAGACGTTGACCGCAGGTTACGCTTTTAACTGTTGATTTCCAGTTACCATGCTGAACTCAACTTGCCTCAGTAACCTGCCATGTTCAAGTGAACCAAGCTGGCTTAATATTCAATCTGTAGAAGGTCATAAATCGCTCTGTTAATATTGCATTATTTTTTTGTGTATCCTACTTTTATTTACCCGCTGCAGTGTTTGGGATGTTGAGCAAAGTCCCCCGCCGCTACACAAAACCGCCCACGTTTTTCCAGGTGCAGGGGAAAATTTACAACCCTGCTAATCCCCCACATTCACTCTGAAGCTGCTCTAGAATTTTGCCATACAGTATTAATGAGTAAATTAAGGTTCAGAGTGAGATTTGTACTAGTAATCCGGGCTTGGGTTGACATCTTGGAACCATTCTCTGAGTGCTTGTTGATTTCCCACCCATTAGATTGTAACTGTGCTTGCTGTATCCTACAGACAGTGATCCAGTCAACGGCAACAGCTCAGGCCAGGAGGAGCAAGTTGACCCTCCTCCCCACACCACCCAGAATACCTCTGAGACTGAGAACAACGGCCAACCAGCAGAAGAGGTCGAGCAGGATGAAGACGATGTGCAAGAGGAGAGCGTACAAGACCAGCAGCACATAATGGACCAAAGTGAAGAGCATGACAACAAGGAGGGGAATGATGTCCAGCCTCAGCACCAACAGGACGATGCTCCCGACCAAGATGAGGCTCAGAATGAAGGGGAGACTGTCAGAGATTCACCAGAGCCAGAGGACGCAGATCAGGTGGAAACATTCTTCAGCACAATGAGTCACAGGTATGAAAATGCTACTCAGGAAGGTCACATCCTTTAGGACATGTTAGGACACTATGATCAGCAGTAATATTTAACCAGTAAAGTATTAGGCTAAGCCAATCTATAAGCTATATGTAGTATCTGTGTCTTTGTGGCACTGCACTTCTGCAGCCTCTCCTGACGATACTGCACACTAACTCACTTTGTGAAAAAAAAATATATACTAATTGTAATCGTGTTGCACAGAATAAATGGATAACAGATTTTAAAACATTTTAACTGGATGCATTTTAAGATGTGATAATAAGTGTTTTATATTAGTGTGTTCTCTCTTGATCACATGACACAGAGATCCCCTCGTCGATATTTGGGTTTGTAAAGCTTTTTTTGTTAACATTTCACTCTGTATGTTAAAACTGTTCTTTATTCTTTGAGTGTTGCTGAACAAACCACTAGTGTGTGAATGATCAATACATTTCAGCTTTAATGGAAATAGTATTGTAGCGGAGTGAACCATTGCATCACTCGACCAGGAGTCACTTTGAAGCTGGTTGTTAAAAACTGATGGGACATTAACAGTAGCAAAAAAAGGGAACCTCAGTTAAGTTGTGGGCAGTCGCAGAATAGTCTCAGGTATTGTCAGGCATAGAACTGCATGACATTGTGTGAATCCTTTCTCTGGCTTGGTTTTAATGTTTGTATTCTTTTTCTGTTTTGATTTGATTCAATAAAAGTTGAAATGACTTTCATCTAATGTGCCGTATTCATCTGTTTTGAATCTGTTTCACCTTTTTTTAGATTTAGTGATTTAAGACTGGACGACGACAATGGTATCCCAACACAAGGGTTTTTGGACTCATGCTATGCAATAGTGCCGGTATTAGGTATGACAGTTACTTTCAGTCTCTCCTCATTTCAATCTTCCATCCTGCTCCTCTTTCTTCTATCATCCTCTTCACCTCGAATAAGGGAAAACCTATGAAAAGTACTTTCTCATTTCTGCACGTTCTGTCACTCATTGATGAGGTGTTGGCTTCCATTCCTGACTTCATATCCTTTTCTATAATACCTACAGCTTTCCTTCTTTATCTGTATATTTTCAGTGTTCATGTTTGTTTTTTGTCATGTAAAACTCAATTGTCACAGTCATCATTATGTCGAGTGTCATTTAGAGTGCATCCATGCAGATTGTCTCATTACTCAGTTTATGTCCCAAGAATTACACAAACCATTGAATGTTTTACCAATTTTCAAATTGAAATTGTAGATCAAACAAAATAAAACAACTGAGAGGTTAATCAGTTTAACTCGTGTAGGACTGAATAATAACCACCTTGTTAGTACACATGTAGGCTGACCTGAGTCAGATAACAACACCTGCATAGATCCTGAACTTGTTTATAGGGATTGTTCTGCAAAGATATTCACAGTGTTCTGCATTTGAACGGCCCTGTCAATTTATTACATGTTAATGTTAACTTTTATCCAAGCTGAAAGCACCTTTGAATCTTTTAGGCCTGCTCATCTCCCCATGTGCTCAAAGATTTGCAGCCGATGTTGACGAATCAGATGGCAGTGATTCAACCTGTGTTATCTTACTTATGTAAATATGAAGAGTGAGCTGTTTGATTGCAGCAATTACCTTCAATATATCACGAGTCACAAGACTCATTTTTCTCCAGTCTTACTAACCTGAAATGTAGTCTGTATCATATTGTGAACTTGAGGGTTTGACAGGGTTTGGTGACGTCCTCCGTCATCACATAGCCACCTAGTGGCAGCTGCATTTTTCAACATTGACTATTAATAGCTACAACATGTTATTCTTTGAAAAAGAGACACAAAACTGAGAAGTTGTTCTTCATAAAGGCCAAAGGAATGATTCTGGATGTTTATCTTCTCAGACAAGCTGGGGTCCACCGTGTTTGCACCAGTTAAAATGGATTTTGTCGGAAATATCAAGGTAAGAGGACGTGTGAGCCGACACATGATCAGTATGTTCAGTACAAGATTAAGAGCTCTTTTTGGATGTTCACCAGCGTGTCATGTAAACTCCTTATAATTCCCTCTCCAGTTGTAAGAAAGGATCTTGCTCTGTCAATGTGCATTAAATCAAGTAACATTAATATACTTTTAATTTGAATGAGAACATTTTAAGATGCCCTTTCCCTTCTCCCTGTAGAAAATACAACAGAAGCTGATGTCGGACCCCGACAGCTTCCCGACACTACAGTCCATCGTGTTGCAGGAAGTCCAGACGGACGTCACCCAGGTGCGCAACTCAGCCACTGAGGCTCTGCTGTGGCTCCGCCGAGGCCTGAAGTTCCTCAAAGAGTTTCTGTCAGAGGTCAATGCAGGAGAGCAAAACATCCAGGGAGCCCTCAGTGAGTTTTATGTTGATAATTCTAAGACAGACGATAACAAATCCTTTCAAATCCTAATGTTACATGTTAACTGTCTCTTCTGTTACACAGACAACGCCTATGGAAAGACCCTCCGGCAGTACCATGGATGGGTTGTTCGTGGTGTTTTTGCTGTAGGTGTTTCACATGTTGCGGTCAGTGTTTATTGTTATCTGCGGATGTTCATCTATGTGGAATGTGACTATTGTGTCTTGTTTGTTTGTCCTTCAGCTGGCGCTGAGAGCTGCCCCGTCTTATCAGGGTTTCTCAGCTGCTTTGGTGTCCACAGAAGGCGACGAGCTAAAGAGCGGCTTCACCAGTGGCATGCACAGGGACCTGGGTGTGTACCTGCCGGCAATGGAGAAGCAGCTGGCCATCCTGGATGCCCTGTATGAAGAATACAACCTGGAGTCTGATGAGGTGGTGTAAAAAGTGAACAAACAGGTCGTCTGTTTTCAAGGAAGGACAAAAACAAACCTGAACAAAGGGACAGATGAGCGGCTCGCAGCTAAAGGAAGTTGCCAGATGCCGGACGCAGCTTGTGTACAAAATAGTTTGCACTTGTCCTGTGTCAGCGTTGGGTGCTTCCAGTGGTTCTTAACCTCTACTACAGTAGAGGTTCTAGGATTGATCATGTTATCAATGTCTGATTCAGGAGCCCACTGGGGGCAAAGCAAGCATCAATGAAATGTCTTGTTAAAAAGACATTAAAGAGGTTTGCAGCACTCAAACCATAATGACTAATGGTGACTTTTTTCTGGTTCACATATTTCACTGTATTGTGATTTTTTTTTTATGTACCAAATGTGTTTTAACAGAAATAATCACAGGGTAACTTTCCTGATAGATGATTGGTTGTCCCCCCTGGAACCGATAAGAACGCAGAGGAAAAGACGTTTTTAATTAAAATTCCGTTTCTTTGGATTGAAGGAACACTGACACTTGCGACTGCTGCAAAGCACCATTATGACGAAAACAATATCAGATTGTTACCTCGGAATAGGTGATGGATTTGCAGACTTGGCTGTCGGTTAGTGCAGCTAAAACCTTGTATCTTGCACTGCCTGTTGAAGTTTAGTAGAAATGATGATCAATGATGATTTTTGTTGTTGTTGTTTGTCGAAATGCGAAACATTGTTCGTTTTTTTTTTTCTTTCAATGGGACCAAAAAGGAACTGTCACATGAAAGGGTTTAGCTTCTGCTGCCTACAGAACCACAACACGGGAATAAATCTTCGCGTGCAAGTTAAAGCACTGACAACTGCTGAGTATTTATGTGGACATCTTCTGCACAAACGTATGCATAGTATGCATTGTCACAATGTCTATTTATTGTCTTAAGTTATGAACTTCACATTAATGTCATTTGGTTCATTTCAGTCCAACGTTTGTGTGTGTGTGTGTGTGTGTGTGTGTGTGTGTGCGGGTGTTTGGATCAATGGAGCATGTTTATTCATTGCATGGCTAAGTTCCATGGGTGCCAATGGAAAGTGAGTACAGGCAACAGCCTTAAATTAACCAACTTAACTAATATTACCAGTGAAGTTAACATACATTAGTTTTCCTTTAATCTTTTTTCTGATAACGAACAGTAACTTCAAATGATCAGCCAGTTTAACTGTGTGATCTCAGCATTCCCCCCCCCCATCTCATCCTTGCACTGTTCTACAGAGACGTGTGCTTTCACCAGCTGTATCTTATATTTTATATGTCTATTTAACAAGTTAAAACAGAGCGGGAAGACTTTACTTCCTGCTCTGGTGAAGTGTGGCCACAGCTTTTCAGAGCCGATCAAACAAATCAGGAACATCCTCTTAGTTTTTCTTTCTTTTTCCTTTTTAACAAGTCATACCATCATTTTACCTTTTATTGTAGGTAGCGTTTAACATTGCGTACAGTAGATTCTGTTTGTGGCAGGTTGACATCAGTGACTGATATCCTGTTGCGGACACGTTCCAATATTAATCCTGACAATACAACATTGTAATACTACAAACATTTGACTTGTCTTTTCTATGAGTGTATATAAGATGTTATTTGTTATTACTTAATAAATATAATGAAGTTGTCATATGAACACTGACTAAATGTGTATTTGTATGTAGTAAATACTGCTGTCGGATCAGGTGACTGGTATCTAATCCGCCTGTTCCATTGACCCTCACTCCTCTTTATTTATCTTGTTTACAGAGGTGTTCTAGTTAGTCTTAACAACAGTGGCTCTAAACTTAAATAGCACTTTATCCTGCTGTCTGAGTGTTTTGCATGGGCAGTATTGAGTCCCCGGCTGCGACCACAGCACCCTGCGTGCCGACCATTCCTGCCTATAGGTCAGGGATTTTCACTCGGCTTGGGCCAGCTGCTGGGCCTGCTTCCTGTCCCTGTGTCCTTCTTTTTATCGCCCCACAGCTGTAATGCTACACCACCACCACAACCTGCATTAAAATAACCCCCTTTTGTAGGGAAACATTTTTTCCGCTCTCCATCTCTTTGCCCGACAGAACTCAGAATAGACCCCCGTCCCTTCAAGTGTTCAGAGATTATAAATGAAGGGATTCCTCAGTTCCATCAGAAGTTAACTTCACATGAGAAACTCATCTGATCTTTTCATTATCAGGTCGGGCTCTGCATCTCCAGTGACATTTAGTTCTGAGCAGAGATGCTTTTACTATGTCGTCTTAGCGGACAGATTCTCCTGATGTAATTTAGACAAGAAATACGGCCTGCTAATAAGGTTATGTGATCCCATCCAGCCACAAACATCCCTGCTGCAACACTGGCTGGCTGCCCGTTCCCGACCTCCACCGGAGTGCCTCAGCTCCAAACGTGCTGCACTGAGCCACAACCACGGCCGGAGGAAACAGCCAGAGTTCACTCTGTGCTCTTTTTCTATTTAGTCCAACAGCGTTTTGCAAGGAGCTGCTAACAGCATCTTTCTTTCCTGATTCATATCTTGTAACAAAGAATGCTGCTTTTGAATAACATCAATAGCCTCTCTATCAGCGCGTTGGCTCTCTGCACAGCCTCCAATCACTGTCACCGCTCGCTCGCTAATAGACAGGAAGCAAAGCTGCTGACAAATCCCCCAATTAAGGTCAAAGCTGCACATGGAAGACGGAGAAAATAACTTTAAGGTGATTTAAACGTCCGTTTTTTATTATCATTTCATTTTTAAAATTGTCCACAACTTGAGTATAAATCATATCGGAGTAATGAAACAGAATGATCTTTCACTGACATTGTGCATACTATAGTTTGTAAAGCCTCACAGTACATGCATGATTTCATACACAGTGCAGGACACACAACAACACAGACAGACACACAACATAGCGCCTAGAAAGGTATTTCAGCTCTGTGCGCGGCACATTTCCCCTCCAGGGTGTGACCCCCAGACTGTACCACATCTCTTAAGACACCTGCTACGCTGATGAATGCAATGATGATTTACGAAACAAAGATCGAAGTGAAAAGATTTCACACTTATTAGCACATTACCACAAACATGCGGACACGATATAGTAACAGTCTTTATCTTTCTTCTGCGATTACAGAGGAATCACTTGATAACACTACGTCTAAATATGGCTGAGGATAGGTCTCCCTTTGGCTCTGCGACTCTTACAGTAGCTTACGGAAAATGTCAGCTTATATCGACAAATTCATTCGCGCCAATGAGCGCCAAGACACAGCAGACTACAGTTACACGGTTAAGTTTACGGTTGAGCTTCTCTGTTGCTGTTTACTGTAAGACAGAAAGACTGGATAAAGAGGTATTAGAGTAAATACAGTAATGACCATAGAACTGAGTGGAATTTATCTCCTCCCCCATTTAGCAGCTGCAGACGGTTCCAGCCTTTCCTGTGCAGTGAGAAAATTAAGGACATAACAGTTTCAAGCCTTCACATAAAGAATATTTCATTTCTCATCGGAGCACAGGGAAGGAACTCGCTCGGACCTTATGCACATCGCTGATACGTTTTGGTTGAGTTTCCCGTGTGCCTCTGCGTACAGTCACTGCCGTTTATGTTGCAAAAAGACAAGTGCGGGACACCTGGGGAAACGTGCTGTGTGGAGAGACATAAACCTGTTTGTTCCTGAGAGATTTGTGTGTATATGAAGTTGACCTTGTTCAGACTGTGAATGTCTCGGTCTCTGTACAGTGCAACCAGTCAGCCACTGAAGTTCCACAGGACCTGTGTGTGAGGTGGTGGCATTGTTTTTAACAGTCTCATTGCATATCTCCATCCCTAACTATAAGTATTGATCATTCTCTATCCCTGCTTTTACATTTAAAGCCGAAGATTAACAGTACACAGTATGAGCCGTGTCATGGCAATAATAAGTGAAGTGATAGGTTACATGCTTGATGGTGACGGCTTCTTTCATGGTCTAGGTGATCCCAGCCTCATGCAAGTGCTGCGCAGCGTCAGTCACACTGCAGTAGAAGACCTGCGGCCGTGGCTCGGCTCTGGATGTCCTACTGCCTCTCTTCCTCAACAGTAACTGGATCAAGATTAATATGCTTCAGGCCCAGCTACCGCTCCCCTGCCACATCTCCCGCTGGCACTTAATTAAGTCTCTGCATGGCTGTCACACAACTGACTGTTGCATCCACAGACTGATTCTGCTCCGTTCGGGCATTGTGAGGAGGCCAGTCCAAAGTCAGTCTTGTTAAGACGGAGTGCAGTTGTCCTGTGTATTTCCTACGTGTGGGTGAAAGTTTCCCCTCCACTGACCGACTCTATAACTCCGGGGATCTACGTGGCATCTTAGCAGCAATAAAGAGGAGTTATCTATATGTTTTTGGTTTTCTTTCATCATAGGTTCATTGACTGCCTCTTCCTCCAGAGTCTCTTGCTTGGAGCATTATTGTTCTTTTTTTTTTTGTTGCATGAAAATATTCCCGTTATGTGTCACGCAAATAACACACAGAGGATCCTGCTGCACTGTCCAGCTTCCGACTCAAGTGAAGTACTTGCAGTTTGTAGAGTCTATAACACAGTACGGTGTGCACTTGAGGCGACCATATGACCTGCAAATAACAGGAGGAACAGATTTAGGTCAGTGTAGCATGTCAACAACATACCGAGCTTTTCACTCAACAACGTTTTGACCACACTTCGTTGTATACTGTTCTTACCCTGGAAGATATGAGTTGCATGTCTGGTACCCAAAGTCTTTTCCATCACAGTCCTCAGCCCCCTCGTAGCGATATCCATCTCCACAGTAGGCGTGTTTACACTCTGTGGTAAGAGGAGACAGGACGGGTGGAGGGGTCGTGTTATATTTGCAAAACAAAATACAACCGACGAGCAGTTATAGACCGTAGACAGACGACTTACTGACGCAGCCGTCGGTGACGACTCGGTTTACGTCATCACACTCCTCCCCGTTGGAAATCTGCACTATCCCATCGCCACAGTAACCCTCGTCATCGGGTGCGTTTTCCATGGACTGGAACGGAGTCAGCTGGAATGGAAAACTCTTTTACAGAGTTTAATTAACTTGAGCATGAAGGAAAATTTGCTTGTCACCATTTGTTACTTAAACAATTTAATATAATTTTGCTGCATGCGGTAATACCTGAATGGGCAGCCAGCCATCGATGTCTTTGAAATAGAGAGATCTCTGGTCTTTGCGGAATGCAAAAGCATTATCTGCGTGAAGGCGCTGAAGTTCTTCCTCATTGCTCACCACAAATATCTGAATGAGAAGGGAAAGGGAAGATGCTCTTTAAAAAAGGAAATTTACCTGCATAGTTCAAATAATCCTAAGATTTTGTTCTAGAGAAGTCCAATTTTGATATGTTAGGCATCAAATTGTATTATATATATATATATATATATATATATATATATATATATATATATATAAAGTCATAATCTTTAATGGGTGTTTTAAGATATTTAAAGCATATATTAAATTATTTAACTACAAATAATGGAAAATATTGCATGTAACATTTGACTGTAATCAGAGTATCCGTCCCTCACCGCCGGTACTACAGGATAGTTTCCTCTGGATTGATAATCTTCAGACGGGGAACTACTCAGAGAGCTGCAGCTACACTTCCCAGGAGGCCCAGGTGGACCACGTGCACCCTTTCTTTCAACCATGTGAAGTCCTACAGGTAGAAAGGGGGGAAAACAAACATCAGCAAAAGAGTGCAGAGAGTGTTTGTGATAGAACGAGCTGCAGTAGCTGATATGAATTCTTTATTCAAACACTGAGAGGTAAACAAGATCAACTTCATTAATGCAGAGACCTGATCGAGATATGGAAGTCATTACATTATTATGTGGTGACATAATATTTGTAAATATCTAAGGAGCTTCGCCATCTGGGAATCCATTCTAGCCACATGATGTCATGACGAGCGGATTTTGTGTCTCCTCAGGAGATCAGATTTCTCTGGTGCTTCCAGCGGGTTAAAGTCTGCTTCCGTTTGCTGACACAGGTGTCTGCTTCCCTCCTCACGACGTCAGAGGACAGAGAGTTTACTCAAACCAATCCCTCCAAAGTGGATGGAAAGTTTTCATTGTTTGATTCATGATGTAAACAAGTTTGAAAGGGTTCCTACTGTGTTGGAGGAAGTAAAGGTTTTCACCTGGGGAAGGTAAACCCGGAGGACCAGGGTGGCCAGGAGTTCCCTGCGGGCCTGCAGGTCCCATCGGACCCACACTGCCTGAGTCTCCTTTCACCCCCTGGAACACAAACACAAACACATTACATGTCACATACGTAGCAGGGTTCATATACGCTTTATTTCACGTATGGATCAGCGTGTGATGATGATGAAGGGTCCTGGGAGGAGTCTGGGACGTGGCCTTGAATTACAGGGCAACAAATGGGAGTGTTGGCAGGTTGCTCTCGCTGTCTCAGCATCTCCACTGACTGCTGCACATTCACTGTATTTCCTCTACAAAATGTAATTTGAGTGGCATGACAAATGTTCCATTGCACACTCATAAATTAGACACAAACACACTTCAATCCATTATTGCGATCAGACAGTATAGCTCACCTGCTTTCCTCTCTTCCCTGGTCGGCCAGTCGGCCCTCTGTTCCCGGAAATACCAGGTTCACCTTTTGGACCCATTTCACCCTGCAAGAAACAAAACAAGTCAGATTGAATACATTAAATACAATTTAACTAATATGTATAATTTTAAAAGGTTTTAGGGAAAAAACAAGAACAACAAAGTCCTGCTTTCTTGAATGTGGTGCTCACCTTCTGTCCGAGCATCCCCGGGAAGCCCATCCCCCCCTGGGAATAACAGAAAGAAAATTCAAGTAATCAAAACTACATGTGAAAAGTTTACTGCGACTTCAGTGCTCTCACAGATAATATCTACCCACTTTGTCGCCTTTCACGCCGCTCTCACCACGATCCCCTCGGGAACCCTAACGGAGCAAATGATAGTTAAGATGAGACAGAGAAGCTTTTTTATTTTAACATATTTTGCACGATGACAATAACAAAAAATGGCTCCCATACCTTTTCACCTTTATATCCAGGTAAACCCTAAAATCAAAGACAGAAAGTCAAATATCCAGGATGAATTCAAGTACTGTGGAGTTGAAATGGATCAGATGCAGATCATCAAACCTTTGGTCCAAATGGTCCTCTGGCTCCGGGCAAACCCATCAGCCCCGGGTCACCTTTCTCCCCCTGAGGCAGAGGAAAACATTAATAACAAACAAAAATGCTTTGGTTTATATCTCAGCACTCGACACACTAATATAAGAATTTATTTGCATAGTTTTTTTCTTTGATCAAACTCTGGAAAAAAAGGTGCGCTGCATCATAATTCATGGGACTAAATATACCTTATATACTTATCTACATGACTTTTTATAAGCACTTATTCTAACGTCATGTCACATCTTATCATCTGCATTATGAGATCTGACTTACTCACTTTGGGCCCACTTGGTCCGAGCCATCCAGCTGCTCCCTGCTTCCCAGGCAGTCCAGGAGGACCCGTCCGACCCTAACAGGAGACATTACACACGACTTGAAACACTGAAATACCTTATAAAAGCCAATAAACCTCCATAGTTGATGCAGCAGTATAAAATAAGAGCATTACAGAGAACGCTAGAGGAATGATGTGCAAGTACAATCCAATTACAGCTTCTCTTAATGCCTGCAAGATAAAAAAAATAAATCTAAGTGCAGTATTTGCTGCATAAGCTGACAGTCTGCTTGCTACAGTATTTATCAGATACTAGTACCGCTGCCCATGTAGAGACGAATGACTTTAACGAGCCCTGTCACTTTGCTCTATTTAATTAAATGATAGCCTGTATATAGAACAGGAGCCTGTGCTTGTGGGAAATAAAATGATTTATGACCTGGCTGGAGCACTAAGCTAAATTGGACTGCGGTGCTGCAAAGCTGCTCAGTCAGGCCACAGGCCAGAGGAGCTCTCCCACTGGGCCACTTTTACTGCTCAGCCACAGTCACCGATCATTCGGGAGTTTACTCTTCCGCTGCCGGCCCTTATCAAACACTGTGTCCTGAGCTTTCAATAATACTGCGTGGACTTCCGTTCTAATAGAGAGGGAGGATCATCTTACAGCGATGCACGAGGCTGGATGTCGGTGAACGATCGATGCCCCGCTTCTGTGACCAGCAGTATGTTAGCTCCCTCTGCCATCAGAATAAGCCATCTCAGTAGCTCTGCAACCTTTGCATCCGGTCAGTGTGCCTGTACTGTCTACTGTCAAGGTTGTCCTTGCTCACAACCAGGCACAGGAGGCGATCAGGCCGAGGCATTACATCTCATTTTTGAGTAAATCCACTTAGAGGAGAAATGGCCCTGATTAATGGAGACTCTCACCTTTTGCCCAGGTCGTCCGATTTCTCCCTGACAACAAGAGATGGAGGAAGGACAAGGACAGTTTCCATTTAGTACATTTTCAAGCAAGTATCTTTCAGTGTCTTGAGCAATGAATGATCAATTCTTACTGTTGATAGACAAATTAATTGGTTGATTATTACCTTTTTTTAATTGACCCATGTCATGTCATTTTGTTTCCCCTGTAAGTTTAAAATTGCTGTATCGTTCTCACTAATTACATCACCAGCTACAATCATTTTTAAAATGAGGAAACAGTTTGAAAAATACTGTAACCATGCTTTCAGTGCAGTAAAGCTTAGTTTGTCTTCATTACATCATTAAACGGACGTCATATATCAGCCATCAGCATCCCTGTGAACCCATACGGGTCGGTCGCTACATTTTTTCATGTATCATGAGTCTCATAAATTAAATTAAATCTGATTTGATGGGAATGTGTGGAGCAAACCCGCTCACCTTCTCTCCCTTAGGCCCTCCTATACCAGGTAATCCTGGCGGACCCTGGCAAATAAAAGAAAAACAATAAGCATGCTCATAAATTGAAGAGATATCTGTGTAAATTTGTTTTATTGTCCACAACGTCCCACCAGATAGCGATGTCGGCTCCTGGAGGTCCTCAGCTGCAGTTTCAATTAGCTAAGGGCTGAGTGGCCACTATTGATTAAAGAAGTGGGTCTGTTTTGATAAACAGAAACGCTGCTGCAGTCCAGCTGCTGCTGAAACAGCCTGAGACGGGCAAACACAGCGAAAAGCTCTGACAGTCGTGTGATCAAATAAATCTGCTTGTCACTTCTGAAACGAACTGTAAGGCCTCCGAGCAGCCCTGAAACCAACATGTCTTCACATCACCACAACACACATGAGCACATGCTTGTGTTGGTAATCCCTGGAATTTACGCATCCTCGTATGCCTCCGCAGACAGACACGTCTTCAGATAGTTTCTGAAAATGACATGTGTCGCACTGGCAGGCAGTGGAAAAAGGCTATTTGTGTCTCAGCTAAATGTGGAGCGTTAATGGGCTGCTGTGTTGTATGGGAAGGAGAGAGCCCTGTGTCCTGCTCTGGAGGAACTCTCAAGTAGGAGAGATGAGAGTAATGTGTTGCTCAAGTACTTATTGTTCACACCTTAAAACTACACTAACATGAAACAGAGACAGTCTGAGATTCAGCCCGCTGACAGACAATTCAATTTCAGTCAGATTGTGGGAATTGGTTTGAATATTGGTAATAACCACACCGCATTATTAATGACCACTTACCTGAGGTCCAGGGGGACCAGCAGGCCCGGGAGGCCCGCGGACACAGGTACCTTTATCTCCATTGTCCCGTTCGGATTCACCACCCTGAACAAAGAAAATACCTTCATTCTGTAAGACGAAAATAGAAAATTAAACATTTCTTTACACGCTCTGCAAACGCTCAGAATTAAATTTGTCCTATGAGAAGACAGTAGACTTTTACTGTAATAATGTAGGTTTGTCAAAGAAGTGCCTGAATTTCATCCCGTTGTCCCCATAAAACAGATCAAAGCAGAGGAGTTATTTATAGCTCGTTTTAATGATCCCACACAGGGTTAAAAGACTGTAATTAGGGGACTGGTTGGATATGACCCAAGGACATGTCAACAGTTAGATATTCCACAATAGAAAGTCACATGACTTTGACTCACATGAGTGTGACGGCGCCAAAGTGAAGGGGGGGGAGGGAAAAGCGGGGGTGGCGGTGGACTCACTAAACAGCATGGGCTGAATCTCCTCTGCTGCTCCTCGGATCTGAGAGCTGTGCAAGGTGTGCACGCACACACAGGAAAGGATGGCGTGTCAGCATAGGTCATGTTTATCTGTATTTCTTAACTTCTGCAACAACACTTCTGCAGCCCGGCCTCTTCATCATAATGAGAGGACGAATAACTGATGATACATGCAAAGAAAATGGAAAACATACACTAGAAATGTTTCAATAATAAAGGTCAGGACATGCAAGAGCAGCGTAAGCGACAAGGAAACAGGTGCAAATCATATCATGACACCCATCCAGCAGACTCCGTGGAGCTGGACACAGACATGAAGTGCCTCTCACTGAAGGATTGGAGCCGGTCTTGCTATTTATAGCGGCATTTACAGTCTAACTCGTGGTCAAAAAGAATTAATAACTATATAAAAATTAATAAAAGCAACTGTATGTATAAGAACAGAGGATTTAGTCTTAAAACCAGCCTTCTGTCCATGTTCATATAGGGTACAATATGTCACACAGACTAACATTCATACACACACACAGGCTTCCAACTACAACATCCTTACCTGCTGGGAATGAAATGTAGCTGTCCAGAATAGAGGACTGAGCAGGGCCACAAAAAAAACACAGGGGCAAATACAGTCCAAGTGTTAAAAGAGTCATGCTGCTCCAGATAGTTGCCTGACTTTATTTCTGAGCCACAGCAGCCCCTCACACTCTGCCTTTCCCTCTCCGTCTTGCCTCCCCGTCCTCTCTCGTCTCCCCTCCCTCTCTGCTCACTCTGCTCCGTCTCCTTTACGCCCCCAGAAGAGGGTATGCCGACCAATGCCCATTAAATCTTTCCTCTGCATCAGTGTGCGCTAAAATAACATGAGACAGCCTGCCAGCTGCTTTCGGGTGCCAATATTAGATCTCTACTACTGCAGGGGGTGCCTTTGTTGTTTCCACTGCTCTCCAACCAACTGACCCGCAGTGGATTGCAAATAGGATCATGTATGAAGGTGTCAGTGCATTTTCAGATCTTGACTCCATAATACTCATATTTTACCTCCCATCCTATCACAATAAGACTTCTGTGGGCCTGTTTTGATCAGTGCTACTGTTCTTTTACAGTACAGTGTGAGTCCCTCTGTGCATTGTGGTGTCCATTTACTCCACGACAAATTGGTTTTATTGCCGAGGCTGTCGGATGAAATTAATTGTCTGCTTTCCCATAGAGGCTCTTTGAGGGGAGGGCAGTAAATATTACATAAAAAGCAGACTGGAAAGATTTAACATACAGACAAAGTCATTACTTCATGCGGATAGTGTAGATACAAGATTGTCGTTGCTGCAGATCATGATGACCATTAGAGATACTCCGGAGAGACATTTATAGTGTTTTATGCAATTAAACAAAACATACAACATTTCTACTGTCTCTGCATTTCAATAATAAAATCATAGTTTCAGTATTTGTATTGAATTATTATATTAATTCTACAGTATCAAATAAAGACATGACTAACTGTATGATGTGTAAAAACATTTTATTGTATTATTTTGTTAATTTCAATATTACTATCAGGTAAGAATCAATAAAAAAATAGTCAGTTATTTCATGGAAACAATCAGCAGCCTTTTATTTTGCAGTTTCCTGAGGGAAACCATCACAGTTCTGATAATGTAGCGGACAAAGCAGGAAGCCGCTCTCTCTCCTTCCGGCTACAAGTTGGAACGAGTCAGCCAAGGGAACTCCTGAAAATACAGACAAAATAGCTTTTATTATAAATATATTATCCTATAAACCCTTATTGGATATGTTTTTTTTTTCATGGAATTAATTTCACATCAAATTCAGATAGTTGTGCAGGATAAAGGAGTCTTCACCCATCATCTATGATCAAACTGTAAGCCATGTCATGAATTGGCAGTCAGGCAAACAAAATGAGTTGACAACCACGGGGCTCCGCTCCGTGGATACGGCCCGCAAAACAACCTTCAAACATGTCTGGAAGGGTTGCGTGGATACATTCAACATAAACACAGAGGGCCCAGCTTTCTAATTGTGGGGAGACCGAAATAGAAAGGTCAGGTTGGTGTGAGGTGCAGGGATTGTGAGTGGAACAGAACATTTCTAGTGTGCACCTGGAGTGTATGGATTACTGCTCAGTAATGCATGTCGGGCACGTAGGCCCACAATGATGAGACGAAAGTCAAGTACGGTAAACACCAAGTTGCATGTCGCCGATCCCGAACAGAAACGCTGCTGCTTTAAATTGGTCTAATCGACTAGCTTTGCTTCTGCCGATACCATTCAAGTCCTTGTCTGTCTTCTTTGTGTTTTACTTCCAGGTAAAATAAAACAAGCACAATCAAAATAAATCCCTTGAAGATTTTTGCCAAATGATCGCTCTTGTGTCTCCTCAATGCTATTTGAGACGGGAGGAAAATACTTAAGGCCTCAGTCACTGCCAACAATACGAGCTTTGCAAAGTAATTGACCATATGAGCTGGATTGATATCACCAGTACGAAGTCATAAAAGCCTTCGTCTCCATGATAAAACTCCTTATATGTGCAAAACCAAGGTGGATGGAAATGTGCAGTAATTTGCTTTTTTAGCATAATTTCTAAATATGTGATTAGAATTTGCAACACATTTGAATGAAACCCTGACTCTAGTCTTTATTTGCTCAGAGGTCTGATGTCTGGATATTTGGATTCAGCCATGGACAGTCTCACTATGTGTCCATGGCTTCTATTGTAGCACAGTCAGACAAGAAACCCACAACATTCATCCTGCGGAGAGCAGCTCCCGACCAATAAGGACTTCATTAGGACCATTTGTTCAGACTAAGTCACACAGACCGCAGCAGATATATAAGCAGCTTTATAAACATCAGACCAGTGGCAGGATCATCTGCATCCTTCCATCCACCAGGCGGCGTTTCTACAATTCAGGTATTTAGAACAAAAACTAAATAACTCCAAATCCCACACAGCTCCAGTGACTACTTACATTTGAATCTCTAATATTCTGGATGACTCGGATACTTTAAACAAAATGATATCTGAAAGGTGTCAGTTGCTGTACCTGCTGTTTTCTGTCTGAGGATGGGTCGATGAGCACGTTGAGGAGACTGGGTCTCTCCCAGTCACTCAAGCTAAGCTGTAAGGCACTACGCAGCTCCTCCACCGTCCTCACCAGGAACCCACGGCCTCCGAACGCCGTCATCACCTCATCGTAGCGTGCCTCAGGTAGGAGGGTCACAGGAGGGGCTCTGGCAAGAAACTTCATTATATAAGATATAGTTTATGGCAGCACATAACTGCAGATATGACATGATTACGTTACTCACATCGTCGTCAGATCCCCCATTTTTGCCATTTCTTTCCAAGTGTCGGGGTCCACTCCGCTGTATATGCCGTTATTATTGACAACAATGATGACCACTGGTAGATTATACCTGTTAGGAAATACACACCGTCATGAAGATGTTTACTTGAAAATATTAAAGAAAAAGGGAGGAAATTGGCCCACCTGCACATTGTTTCAACCTCCATGCCAGAAAATCCAAAGGCACTGTCTCCTTCCACACAGACGATCCTCGTGCCTTTATTCTCGCTCCTCTCCACAGCAGCTGCTGCTATAGCAAAACCAAGGCCTACCCCCATTGTTCCAAACGTGCCTGCATCCAACCTGCATATCACCAGGATTAGACAACCACAACTGAACAAAGATGTACAGACTTACTTTGTCAACACTGGGTTTATGGAAAAGGATTGAACGAGGAAATGCACATTTACTTTGTTATGAATGAAAAGCTTATGATCATGCCAGACATCCACGCTCTCTAAGAGTATTGTTCAATCTGTGATTGATGGGGGTTTGGGTGGTTGCATGGCATGAAGCTGAGCATGAGTGTTTGCTTCCATGTGTACATATCTACTTAACTTTCCAGAAGATGGCACTATGGCCTGCTATTAGATTACTTGCTGTCATCAAGGGTGAGTAATTGTACCTTTCCAATAACAGGCTGTTTGTTGATGTTTTACTGAAAGCCACCACATGATCACTGTGTGAGGCCTCTGTTGGCACTGTTTCCTAGCAGTACCCATATACACCTTTCAGCAATCAGCTGTGCATCGTTGACCTCTGCTTCCATGAGTAAGCCTTGCCTGTGTCGAGGTAAGTAGTTGTTCAACATAGTACGTCCAATGTCCATCGTGTTTGCCCCCTCACTCACAATGATGCAGTCATGCGGCAGCAGCTGTGAGACGTGGTGAAACACTGTATAATAGTTCATTGGTAAAGTTGAGTGGAGAGCGAGCGCCTATGGGGAGGAAAGACAAAGATCTTGTGAA
>CAAKHC010003026.1:81195-107475 GCA_901007825.1 Macroramphosus scolopax | reverse complement strand
AATGTCCATCGTGTTTGCCCCCTCACTCACAATGATGCAGTCATGTGGCAGCAGCTGTGAGACGTGGTGAAACACTGTATAATAGTTCATTGGTAAAGTTGAGTGGAGAGCGAGCGCCTATGGGGAGGAAAGACAAAGATCTTGTGAAAATACATGAATAATAAAGATCCATACGAATGCTTGGAATATATCATCATAACAAGATAGTATACTCAGGAGTGTCAAATTGGTTTTTAACAAATATACTGTACCCACTTTTGATATTTTTGAATTGGTGGCAACCTTCTCCCTCAATGTGCTCCACCATTCTGTATCTGAGGGATGCTTCCAGCCATCTTTACGGAGACAATCCAGGAGCTGCAGGAAAGAGGGAAGGTTCATATTAAAAGCACATCAGGATTCTTTGACACAGACCCCAAAGAGAGATTAGGGGAGACTCTCTGCACCGGCTGAGTACCTGGATGACTATTGCATTGATGTCTCCCAGGAGAGCAACAGCAGGCCTCACGTTGTTGCCCATCTCTTCAGCACAAAGGTCAACCTGCACATACAGTACGTGTGTGAGCAGGTGTGTTGTGTTATCACACAGCAGTAGCCACAGTGAATCACAGCGCAGGAAAACGTAATACAGTGATAGAAGTAAACCCACTCTGTACTATATAATGTTATCCAACACAACAGCTCTGACATGATTCTACTTTGATGAAGCTTATCGTGTTTCTTATTCTAACTCTGCAAACACCCTTAATAATAAACATGTAATTAATGACTCTCTGCCTACCAATCAAAAACTGGAAAATTATCCTCTTTGTTAAGAGATTGTACAATTGGACTTAATGGAGTCACAGGTGAGTTTACATCAGCTTGGCCAAGTACATACCTGGATGACCTTGACATCAGGGTCAAATCTAGGTGGCAGACCAAAATGCAACATCCAGTTGAGCCGAGCTCCAAGAAGAAGTACAACGTCAGCCTGGAGGAGTGCTCTTTGTATCAGGAACCACGGATGAGAAGGTCAGGCAGAATCGGGTGAAAAATGAAAACTAAAATTAATAATCCACATGAGCTTGTAAAAGAAAATCCTTATTCAACCGTATTTGGTAGAACTACTGCACATATATTGATACAATCAATAAGAGTTTGGCTATTGCCCACAGTGTCATTATTGTATAGCCATCAACCTGTGTAGTCATCATGTACTTTATGCTGACAGAAGATGAAGAGAGGCTGACCTTGAGCGGGCAGCAGCCACACAGTTGTGGTGATCATCCGGTAGCACTCCCTTCCCCATGGGGGTGGGCAGGAACGGCAGGCCGCTCAATTCCACAAAGTCCATCAGAGCAGCTTCTGCTCGGCCATAGGCTGCTCCTGTTGGGTGACATGTCATCGTAACTTACTCACAGCAATCACAAGTTATGCAGAAATTAAGGGTTTCTTTCTCATTTCAATGTCAAGGAGAGTGCTTTAATGACAATAATGGCAATGACCTTTGCCAATGATGACCAGAGGTCTTTTAGCCGCTTTTAAGACTCTGATGGCGTCTGTGATTGAACTGTGGTCAGCCACACTGATTGGAGGAGGGGGACAACAGGACACAACTCTGCAGGAGAAACACAGTTATTTGAATGTCTATATGCTGCATCTATGTACTACACACTGAGTCCTAAAACTAACAACAAACCTGACTTTGCTTCTATCCACTTTAGCATTGACCATGTCCCCTGCGATGTCCACATAACAAGCACCTGGACGCCCATACATGCTCGTGCGAACAGCCTATGAGCAACAAAATACCATAAAACATCATGTGTTGCTATAATCAAACTGCAGAAGGTGAGACAACCCTGAGCCAGACAGGTTGATATATTACCTTCTCGATAACTGAAGGAATAGCTTCCAGACTGCTCGGTCTAGCAGTGAACTTGCTATACAGACGACATGATTCCACCTAGAAAAAAAAATAAACCTGTCACTTTAATGAAGCATCCAAGGTCATAAATATACATGAGGGAGGGTGTGCATTACCTGAGGGAACTCCTGAAAGGCCCCTGCCGTTTCTTGGCTTTGATCCGAAGATCCCCCAATAACAACCACTGGCCTGTGCAAAGGCAGCATACACTTTATAAACTCTACACCGAGGGACGACATTTAAGCTTGGCAATCAGCATCAGTGGGTTTCTGGAGACGTACCAGCAGTTCATGTTAGCGTTGGCCATTCCACCCAGGGCATGAATGAGCCCGGGACCAGACACCACCAGGCAGGCTCCTGGTCTGGATAGAGACAAGAGACATTGAGATACCAGCCGCAAACCAGCTGCTCTGATGGTTCTAGTCATTAGCTCATGTCTTACCTCCCAGTCAGGTATCCAATGGCGGATGCAGCATAGCAGGCCTATTGTGATGCAGATTGTATTTTAATACAACAAAGCATTACACTTGCAGGTAAACAGAGCCGAATATTTAAGTATTTTACCGCTTGTTCGTTGCGCATTCCCACATATTTGATCCCTGCAGCCTGTGCAGCCATGGCCACCTCAATGATAGGAACACCAACTATCCCAAACATGTAGTCTACTCCCTGTAAAGACACGTATAGGTTAAAAACCCTGCACTCGAAGAAACGCTAATTTACTGCAAATAGCGATTACCTCATTTTACTGCATTAATGCGCTACTTAACTTCACAACAGATGAACTTTGACACACTTTCAAAGTCCACAAAGGTCGAACTCACATTTCAAAACCAGAAACAGCTGCTAAGTTAACCAAAGTTTTATCAAACTTTGCACTGACTGACCTGATTTTTAAGAGACTCAGCAATTAGCTGAGCACCTGTCACTTCGTCCATGGTTGAAGACAGAAAAATAAACTCTGTCACTGCTCAAAGAAAAGGGCAAAGTGTTATAAAATGTTGCAACTACAGCGTGCATAAACTAAGGTTACTGGCTGTTTACAACGATCCACTGAGTTCGCTCCGTCCCACATCAAGAGACTCCGCCCCGTTTTACTCACTTCCGGGTTGCAAGCCAATGACCGAGCACGTCATACGGACGACCTTACGCATCTGGAAGCAAGAACACAGTTATGGAACGTTTGAATGTTCTGTTCTCTTCTCATAATTCCACTGTTTTGCTGTTATCTCTGCATTGTGTTTTGGTTGCTGTGAAATTTATTTAGTTGTATTTTATTAATGTCACATGCATGTCGTATTTGGTCTTCTTATATAATAGTGTTTCTCCATCTGCTAGTATTTGCCGGTATTAATGAGAATATCATATAAGCCTGTAGTCAAAAATTTGCAAGACATTCTGTTTATCTGTATTCAATTGTGCTTTGGGACAGTAGACATTTTGACCTGTCTTGGTTGGAAAGCACAGGTGTCAATACTAACATTAAGAATTGATCTGAAAGTTCGACAGTCAACAAACACGCAGCAGTTAAATACTTTAATTTATTATTCATATATTAGCGTTCTCTTGTGACACGTGTGACAAGTGTCTTCTGTGAAAAGGGACATTTCATACTGCTTCAAGTTTCATTTTTTGATAAGACTTTAAGGGAATAATAAAATGAAAGACTCAGATTCATTATTAAATAACTCATTTCTTTATTACTCATAAAATATACAGCAATCTCAGTACTGAAAGAATTCATTTGAGTTTTGAATTCACAGTCATATTTTCTATATACAATGTAGTTTCATTCGTCTTCAAGAAAAAAAGCAAGGAAAAGAAGCAAAAAATCTTTTCCATTCTAATGAAGCTAGCAAACGTATTGTACATAGTTCCAGTTAAAACGATTTTTCAACAGAGAAAACTGGGGAATTTTGAATCACGGTAGGTTCGAGTGGTTTCTTTAAAGCAAGTTAAAGCAAGCAGAACCTTTCAACAAGCTAAGAGCAAAAATATCATTCAAACAGAAGAGAATCAAACGCTGTCCTATCATTGGTTTACAGTGTTTCTCCTTACAAAGCCTCAGATATCGAAGTATTGGATCAGTGCTTCTTACAAATGTTTTTACTTACCTAGTGCGCATCACTGTACTTTCACAGCTGCCTCTACAAACCCATTTCTCCTCAGTAACTAATGAAGGCACAAAATGAACAGATAAATAGGAACCAAAAGTACACAAATAACTTATTCTTTAAAGACTAAACCATGATGGGCAGGTCATACACAAAGGTTAGATTGATAACCTTAAAAATAACCTGGTGTTCATATCTATGAATTTGAAATTACTCTGGTAGGTAAATCACATTTTTTTCTGGAGGATTTAGGAGATTAAGACATGAATATCATTATTTAAAAATTTTGATCTGAAATACAAACAAAACATCTCCGTCTTGTATAACGTACAGACTTGAAGGACAAGTGCATTCTGATGGATGTAGTGTGCGGATATCAACCTCTTCATACTTCTCACAAAAAATCATGAACGAAAACTGGCTGCCCCCCCAACCGATAAGCCCAAAAATTCTCAATCTCAGTTACACAGGTAAAACTGGGTTAAAATGCATCCATGTCTTTTGGTCCATGTTGGTTTAGCTTTCTGTGAGGTGCTACCATCCCTCTTCAGCATTTTATTGCCGTAAAAAGGTTGCTGTCCGCCCAACGAGTACAGTATTTAGCACTCAAGTAGTCAGTGTTGGTAAAAGCAGTTACTGAGGTCCAGTATCAGCTGGAAGGACACCTAGTGCTGGATGAGGTCGGGATGCGTGTGGGCCAGCCTGCTGAACCTCCTCCCTCTCTTGCTCTGTGGTGGGGGATGGGACTCTTAAGGCTCCTGTGGGGGCTTATCTCTCCTTCTGGCCTCCAAAGCTGGCGATGGGTGATTTTTAAGACACAGTGTGTGTGTTTTAACGCATTTATGGTCTCCTCCTGTCCTTCAGTACGTCTCTGAATCAGAGTCGTTGAGCTCCTCATCTTTGTAGAAGCCATCGTGTTGGCTGATGTTGTTGAAACTGCAGTAGGAGCTGTGCTGGTCGCGCAGCACGGGCAGGCTATCAAACGTGGCGCTCTTAGAGGGGCTGGTGGTGTAGTGGTTAACAGCACTGAAAGGAATGGATGGTGCCGGGGTGCAGGGGGACACAGGCATCATGGTGGCCAGGATGAGGGCTAGGCAGTCTGCAACATCTTTGTTGGGGGCACAAGCCAAGGCGGGTGTGTAACCTGAAGCAATGACACACAACCAGAGACATTGTAGAAAGAATAAAGAGACATTCACAACACCAAAGACACATATCCTGCCCCTTCCCCTTACAGCCAGAAATCTATGCTGGCAGGATTCACTGCACTCTCGAATTCTGGGGCAAAATCACTGAAGTGTGCCAGTTAAGATTTGACTAGTGTTTTTATACATGCAGTTTTACATCCATAAACAACTTATTTAAACTTCATTAAAGCAGCTATTTGAAGGGGAATAACCCATTATACCCTGCCTTAAGAAGCAGAATTTGCACCTCCCAAGGTTTTGAAACAGTTAATATGGTAAATCTTTAGTTACCGTTTTCATCAACCGCAAGTACACTGGCTCCCTTTGCAAGCAGCTCTTGCACCACCACTGTCAGACCATTTCTTGCAGCCACGTGTAAAGGCCTTGAAAGAAAGGAAGACAGAAAGAACAAAATCAAACAAGAATGTGCTGACAGGTGAGTCAATATTTGTATCCATGCATTAATAATTTCTAATTCCCACATCAAACCAGCGATGCTACTACTTCATTCCTTCACATTATTGTAGCAAGAGACTAGTGATACATACGTCTGTAAGGCGGCGTTAGTGGCATTTATGAGGTTTCTGTCTGTAATCTTCTCCAAAATCAACAAGGCACTAGTTTCGTGTCCCTGTAGAAAAGAATATCAGCTTTATGAGTATTAAAACAGCAGAGTAACCTAGATATAATTACTGTTTGTAGTATCTTAACATACTTAAATAGAATGAAACAGAGCCACCTGATGGTTACAACATTATACACACCTTACTGCAGGCAAGATGAAGTGCAGTGTTCTTCACTGCATCCTGCAGAGTGAGATCTGCTTTTGCACTGCTCACCAACAGCTCTGCAAGTGAAAATAACAAAAGAAATGTGTTCAATGCCTCACTGATTACTACATATCTCAGGGATATTTTCCAGTGTGCAGCTGAAAGTAGCGCAGCATTCATACCAACAGCGTTTGTCTGGCCATTCTCAGCAGCCATCATGAGTGGGGTCTTCCCAGCGGCATCGACACAGTTAACCTGAGCGTTGTGGCTCAGCAGCAGCTGGAGGCACTCGACATGGTCGGTGAAGGCTGCAGCATGCAGGGGGGTCCTGCACAAATAACATGAGCACAAGGATCATGTTACAAACAGTCTTCGTATTCATGATATGAACTTCACATGTCAAGTAATCAGGCGTGCCTTAGTGACTGTTGCACTTGTCTTTATAGGAGTGTGTTTACCTATTTTTATTGTCTTTGGCATTGACAATGGCAGGGCCCAGAGTGTCTATAAGCATCTCAGCAGCACCTTCATTATCATGGATCCTTAAGGAGATAAGAGCAGTTAATTCATCTGTCTTTTTGTTCTCACATTCAATGATAAAACAGAAAACAGCACTAAGGTCTTACACAGCACAGTGGAGGGGGCTGAATGAATTGCCTTCAGCCTTGTGGAAAACCTCTTGTTCCAGCAAAACCTCCACACATGTATCGTGACCTGCAAGATAGTCAGCATCAGCCAGGGCTCACAATCAGTGCTGTACACCCGAACATTTTGTGATCCAATTTAAACATTGAGTGCATAAAGAAATGTACCAGCATAAAATGTGGAATTTGAAGTTCTGCATTCCTACACAACACTCACATAACTGCTTCTCTTTACTAGGTTGGCAGCATTTCTGTATTAAATGTAGAATACGTACATTTTCAAAACTACATTAATTATCGAAGGTCTGTACCATTGTAGCAGGCCCAGTGCAGTGGGGAGTAGCCTTGGTTGTCTGTTAAAACAGGGAGTGTTTCCACTGATTGAGAAGCATGCAGCAGTCCTCCCAGAACCCCAATGTGTCCACATGCTGCTGCCAGGTGGATCGGTGTTCGACCTTTACAGTCCCGCACCAGGAAGTTGGCGCTGTGCTGAAGCAAAGCCTCCACACATTCCTCGTGACCAGTCACAGCCTGAAACCAAGAAGAACAGATATAAGTGTCATTGCTTATGACTGTATCCTGCCTGAAAAGATTTGGATTTCAAAGGCTTTGATGAGAGACGAAAAATACAATAGTTTTCGGTTGAATTGACTGAGATTGGGTAAGTTTGTGATTACGGCTATATGAAGGGCTGCACTGCTCACAATCAAAACCTTGAGAACAAAAACTAGCATTACAACTGTGAAAAATATATTTCTAAAAAGATGTCTGGCAGCTACTTAAAATTAAAGAATAAAACATCAGGAAGAACAAAAATGTTCTGAATCAAATCTGAACATTTAAACTTTTTCATTACACAGAAGCCATGATATATTGGATTGAAATAGTTTGACACTGCTGGCGAAATGTTGGTACCAGTATAGAAAACTACAATAAACATTCACATATACAGTATTTGTCAGTGTATGCAAGTAGTGAACTCACTCCTCTATGCAGGGCCGTTCTGCCCCACTTGTCTTTGGCTTCTACACTGGCTCCCTTATTCAGCAGTGAATATACACAATCTGTGTGTCCACTCAGGACCGACAGCATCAGAGGGGTTCTGAGAATTAAGACACTTGTTAAAAAATATACAAAATATCACAACGTCTAATGAAGAAATAAATCCCAAAATGTACTTACTGTCCATTCCCATCTTGAATGTCTACTGCACTTTGAAGATCAGCATTTCCAATCAGCAAACGCAAACATTCGGAATGACCGTTAGTAGCTGCGGGGGAATCGAACAACAGCTCATCAGCATCGCTATGCAAAGGTTTACAAACTAAAATATACAAAAGCAAGTTTCACTATTAACTCCAGGTTGAGACCTGCAGCGTGGATTGGGGTTCGCTTCAAGGTGAAGTCTTTGACCAGGATAGAGGCTCCTTGGTTGATTAGGACGTCCACACACTCCACATGGCCCTTAAACGCAGCCAGGTCGAGAGGTGTGCGCCCTTGGCTGTTTCTCACATCCAGATCCAGCAGGGACTGCACAAGAACCTCCATAGCATGGTGGTGACCATGGTATGCCTGAAAGATAAACTCACCATGAATACATGGCCATAAATAAGAGAACACATTCCTCTTTAGGAAGCTGACAAGAGTTTTACTCACAGCAAGGTGCAGGGGGCTGATTGGGGCTCTGACATCAGAGTCATTCAGGATGTCTGTACCTGAGGTTTCCATTAGCTGAAAAAAAAATACACCAGTTAAAATTAATTGCTTGACCTAGAAGCTCAGTACATTTATGCAAAAGTATTCTATGGATGTGAAAACCTCCATACAAGCACAAGGAAGGAAAGTAGGAAATGTACTCACCACGTCTAGAGGCGTTTCACTTGCAATCTGAAAAACATTTGGGAAATGCAGCTATCATCATTGTAACATCATCACAATAAAACAGTAGAGAAATACAAAGATGATAGATGTCATGTGTTGTGCAGTCTAGAGTTACGCTCTTACCAGCTCCAGACACAGACGATGTCCATATGCGGAGGCATAGTGCACAGCGTTGTAGCCCTGATTGTCCCTGATCCCTGGATTAGCATCATTTCGCAGCAAGTATTCCAGGCACCTGTAGACACAACAAGGAGGCTGTAGTCAAGGAAACAAGATTTTCTTTCAAATCTTAAACTGGTACTCAGAATATCCAATAATGCAAGTGAGCTTATTGCTTTTATATCACTAAAACCCTCAAATGTCCCCCACCTCCCACACAGCTACCACCATCTATTTTATGTAATGCAGTGTTTCAAGTAATACTGACTTTCCATCTGTGTCGGAGGCAGCAGCGTAGTGGAGAGGAGTACAGCCCCTCTCGTCTAGGTCATTCACGCTGGCCCCAGAGCCCACCAGAGCAAACAGGCACTGGTAGTTACAGTTGGCAGCAGCATAATGCAGAGAAGTCCTGGAACACCAAACAATGCTCAGTTCAATGTTAAATAGGACTGCGAAACGAGTAGAACTCAAAGTCTTGATCCAAATCCGTCTTTAATACTACAAACCTGCCAAAGCTGTCCTTCTTATTAAAGTCTGCTCCCGTGTTGAGAAGGAGATTGAGACATTCCAGGTTTCTGGGAAATTAGACATGCAAGAAGGTGAAGTGCTAAAAATGAAATATTTGTACTATTGTGAGTCGAGAAGTATCTGGAAAATGTAATGAAAAATAATATTCAGCTGCACTATACTTCTTACCCTCCTGCAGCCGCAGCATGTAAACAGGTCCTCCCAAAGTCATCAGGAGTGTCTATATCAAAACCTGTAAAGGATTAAGAGCATGATCATTAGTGATTACTCAGAAACAGCACACTGTGAATCAGCTTGTGCAGTACACAGGTTGTGACGATCCGGCCTTCACACCTTTGTGCACATCGTGTCTTCCGATGTGAGTTGGACTATGAAATGTCATTTGGGTCCTTAGATTATAAGTGCAAAGTTTTATCCAGATCTCAGTTACAACTGCAGGAGTTTGAAAAAGTAGGCTTTCATTTTGTGAAAAAGCACCACCTAGTGGGCGATCAGCATCGAATCTTGCACAGACAAACAACTGAGACGAGTTTCGTGTAAGTTGCCGAGATATGAAATATGTAGACATGTGCGTTCTTCACAATATTGCGAAAATAATAATTAGTAGAAATAGCCTGCGGCCTTTTTCTCTCAATTCAGCTCAATCCTAGGAATGCGTGTATGAGAGTATCATGTGTGATTTATAATGTGGGATTTACAGGCCAAAACTTGTTAACCTGAGAGTCAATATGCGCAAACCCAAAACCCAGAGTAAATTTTCACCCTGCAGGACATGGTTGCAAAATCATGTGTCTTTTCCAGCAGGTTAGGACTTCTGATATTCAATTCATTTAGTGGAAGAAGGAAAATAATTCCTCCAATTTCATAAATTGAAGGAAATATGCATTAAGAGAGAAAGATTTTGTCACCTGAGGACAGGAGCTTTCGGCAACAGTCTGAGAATCCACTGAGAGCAGCCAAATGCAGAGGGAACATACCATGGACCCCTCTTCTGTAAAGACATCATCATGTGATATTGAAAAACATTGAAATACATACTGGTTGTAAGTCCAAACTGTGGTCAAAAGAAGGAGTTGTGTGCAGCACACTTTGTTAAGTACTATGAAACTTATATCTCTAGAATCCTCTGTTGCATTAAATAACAATAAATATTTGTCTGCATTTGAAATATTCAAACATGTAACCCTGCCTCAATGTGCCCAGTTGGAACAGACTTTAAAAACATGTTCACTCACTTGGCTGTGTCAGCTCTGTTGGTAATTAGAGTGTTGATGAGGAGCTCGTGTCCATATCGAGCTGCAATGTGCAGTGGTGTATTTCCGTTCTTATCTTCACAGTCAATCTCAGCACCTTCGGGGGAAAAAGGAAAAGCAAGCACTTAGCAAGACTGACACCAAGAAGCAGTTCAAGTTTTAGTGTCCACTGTGAGAAATAACGTCAACAAGGCGAAATGTTTAGAGGAGCTCACCATTCTCAATGATTGCTTGAGATCTAGAAAACCTCCCATGGATGGCTGTCATATGGAGGGGAGTCTTACCATCCTTACTCTGGAAAGATACAGACACGCTGGAATCACTAAAGCATATTGGTAAGGCTTTCAGCTATAAAATATAGGATATAGATACCGAATGCTATAAAACACAATTTGACCCTTCTTTACCCTCGGCTGTTTCTGTTCTCAGGTTTTTGCACCTGTCACATAATTGAAACCTCAACAACACGCCAATCGCTCAATGTGAATTTTCTGGAAACCGACTTGTTATATCCACACATGGGCTCAGTTGGAAATAATACTGACTCGGTACTAGGAAGGGGTTCAGTACTACTAGCTCTCTAAAACACAAATATTCAGTTTTTTTATCTAGTACTTGCAAAACTGGTATGATTATTTCTTCATGATCTAGCTGTGTCTGGAAAAGGAGTGTCAACTATTTGGTAAAAGCTTTCCCGGAACAAGGTAAGCAATATATTGAAAGAGGCAACATTCTGGCAACATTTGACTCACCTTGATGTTGACATCAGCCCCGTTGCACACTAGTAGTTCCAGACAAAGCGCCCCGTGGCGCGAGGCAGCAGTAAAGTGGAGCGGTGCAAAACCCTTCTCGTTCACCTGGTTGACGTTAGCCCCGCACTCTATGAGCTCGTTCACCACCACGTCTTGCCCGTTGTAACAGGCCACATGGAGGGGTGTGTTGCCATATGCATTGGGCTCATTGATCTAGACACCAGCATACACATATAGAGTTTTTAATCACTGTTAAAAGCAATCTTTCTGTACTGTTCTGGTCATAATATACCAAAGTCCTACAACCATCATGCAGACTGTACACCATATATAAGGATAGATTGTTCACATGCTGCATTTCTGTTCTTTCATTGTTAGAGCAATAGGATCTATCAGTGTTTGAAGTGTAATGACAGGTGGGTGGAACTCACATCCACCCCCAAGTCCAGGAGGTATTTGACAACGCTGATCATTCCACTGGAGGCTGCCGCATGTAGAGGTGTGTAAGATTTCTTATCTTTGCAGGCCACCTCGGCTCCATGAGACGCCAGCAGTTTTACTACTTCTATGTGCCCTGAAGACAAAAAAGAGAATCATTTCATTAGATGAATCATCAAATATTTCAGTTGGTCATATTTGGCTGCAACAGCAGATTTTGAAGCACGTCAGCACCGCCTACGTAATCACATTGAAATGTTACTAAAAGATGAGGATTCTTTTTTCCTGAAAGTGAGCAGTATTGCTTTTATTGACCACGAGACGTGAAGAACGTTACATGAAAAACTAACGTTATGACGGAAGATGTAAAATGTTGATTTCTTACCCATGTAGGCTGCCCAATGGATTGCACGGCGGTCCTTCTTGTCAAAGGCATTAATGTTGGCCCCTCTGGAGAGTAAGAGCCTCACCATCTAACAGCAACCGGGACAAAAAGCGGAATTATGTCGAGGGTAGTTGCAAACTGAACGCTACTCACTCTATGGTCTAATGTTTGTGTGGGAACTATTATAACCATGATGTATACAGAGGGATCAATGTACCGATCGTCTGGTCTACACAGCACACAGGTCTTTACACTTTAATCTTGTGATTTAGACGAGCCTTCTCAAAGCCAAATTACTTAAAAATTTAAAACAGAAAAACAACTACTTCCACTTTTCCGTGTGTTCAAATACAGGTCAACAAGACAAGAAAACACTGAGCATTTAATGGTCCAGTGTGCATATTGCAGCTATACTGTAACCTATACATAGATGTTATCATTTCCAGGATTGTATGCGCCCACCTGAGTGTAGTGTGTTTAACTAGAATAATTCTGCTAATCCGAGGGTTTAGCTCTTGCACTTATATGCACTTGATATGCATTAATAATTGAATAGACGAGGCATTTCCGTCCCTAAAATAACTAATCTGCACGTAACCATAATTTATGATTGACAAGTTTCTGATCTGAAGATGTATTATTCTCTAAAAACAAATGTCTGTTCAATAGAAAGTAGCTTCGTCATGTGTTGTGCTGTGGTTTCTCAAGACTTTCTGGCCTGATGTTTGGATGGCTCCTGGATCAACAGGCCTGATTATTATCCCCCAACCAACATGTTCCTCTACATTACTTTAGTACCACAAAATAAATTCTGTACCTAGTGCAACGCCTGTACGCAGTTATTAATAGGATAATACATTGTTTGCTGTAGATATGAGGTAATGTTAAAGCTGACAGTGCTGTATGAAGATGCTAATGCTTTCACATCGCACTTCCTTGATGGGCAAAGCCTTGGGTATTGTTCAGTCCTGTATTGAACTGGTGCATACAAGGCCCATTGTCTTAACATATCTATGAGGGAAGCAGAAACACTTCCTTCCAGTAAGAGGAGACAATCAGGCTGTAAGTAGAAGTACTTACAGCCTTGGAAACAAAAGCAACATCAAGTTCGGCACTTCTGATGTTTGCTAATAAAAAATGTGTGTATCTGATAAATGCTTTTTAGAGAGGAGAACGAACAATACCGAAGAGGTAATAGTTTCAAAATTCATTACAGGACGGAATGTAAAGATAGTCATAACCCATGTGTAACGTTAATGTGTGTGTTTTTTTCAGGCAATTGATCCATTAAGGAAGAACGAAATCAATACTAAAGGGATGAAATTACTTATTTGGCTACAGCTCAAAAAGAATCTAACAATACTTTGGACTAAAATTACCTCCAGGTGACCACTAAAGGCTGCATGGTGCAGCGCAGTCCGGCCTGCTCTATCCGACACATTCACATTGCTGAGCAGTGGGACGAGTGCTTCAGCACAGCGGACAGCCTTATTGGCTGCAGCAATGTGAAGCGGAGTCTGCCAGTTCTTGTCTCGGGCGTTTACGTCTGCAGAATGTTTCAGCAACACTTGCACAGCCTCCTGCAAGAAAGCATGACACATATTTTTACACTGTTTAGATTGTTAAAATGGTGCACAACTGTGTGTGTGATAGGGAAGCGGAGAGACATTCACATACCTCACTGCAGGAGGCAACAGCTCGATGCAGAGGAGTGAGCCACTTGTTATCTTTGGCATTTACTCTGGCACCTACAGCGCAAGTTAGAGGACACTGACTGTCAGACTATTTAAGGTCAAACACATTCATGACATCTTATGCAACAGTTTTAACAAAATGAATTCTTTAATTGTCCAATACCATGTCTATAACTGTATATGAATAAGTTAGGAAGAGACCGAAAAAAAACATGTGTAGATATTCATTATTGAACGCAGATGCACCATCTGGCTAAAAGCATAAAAACAGTTCACTGAGTTTCAAAAATGTCATTATTGTCTAGAACGGGTTACCATCCTTCAGTAATTATTGGGTTCAGGATTCTCTAAATGCACGAAACAATTTAACTTTAAAGGTCAGAATCGCAACGTCTGCGTTATGGCTGCTGTAACTAATAGCTAAACATACACGCCCAGTATATTATTAATGTAAGTCGCATCTGCATAGAGCAGATCAAGCAGGGCAGGAAGTTACAACATAAGAATGACATGGCAATTGGTCAACTTTCAAAATAAAACACCCTGTACAGACTTTCAATTGCATCAACTTGATAACAGATGGCAAAAGGCCAGAAGTCGGCCAATCTGAGGATTTTCAAAATAGATGATGATGATGGGTTCATCGTAAAAGTTGACCAACACAGGGTAACTGAGCTTAACTGTATTAACTTTGTCTATAGGCTACAGCACCACCAGAGCCATAATTTCAAGGACTTCAACAATGTAGCCTTCCTATCCATGGTAGAAGCAAAAGAAAACACTCCACTTCTGAAGCGGTGGGGTTTGAAGCAATGTGGAGGACGGAGCAAAACCACGTGGCAGCTACTAGGTAGGACCCCAGTGAAAGTTCTAATGGTGACAACAATTGAATCATTTCTGCTCTTTTTTGTGAAATTAGCAGTTAACAAAATATGTTCTACATTACCTCTCCTGATGACTGATATACTGAATATTGACTTCTAAGTACTCTAACATACATACAACAATGACAGAAAGTGAAGTCTCTCTTGGAGGAAAACAAACCTGAAAGAATCAGAAGCTCTATAATTTCTGCATCTCCAAGATAAGCAGCAGCATGCAATGGAGTTCGCTTCTCGTTGTCCTGTAATGAGTGAAAGTTTGGTGAAAAACAATGAAAATACTTTGCACTTGCATGTTAACCTTGTACTCCTGCACCACTTTTTACAGCCTAATGTCATGTTGATGTGTTGTGACATAGAACACTTTCCTCTTTGTCAAAGCCTAATGCTAACAGCCCAACAGTAATCATTCAGGGCAAATGTTGGTTGAGTGCGGATTCAGTCACTTGAAAGGCTTTCCAATGAAACACAAGCAAGTACAAATCAGGCTTATTCTGGAGCAAACACCCCCACCAAAGCAGTAATGGTGAGGAATGCAGTAAAATAAGTAGCGCATGCAGCAGGAACTGTTTCTAAGTTTTTCACTGAGAATCTATTAAATAAAATGTGTGAGGCTTCTAAATCACAGTGATATATTTGACGTTTTCAATTCAGTGTTGCTGGATGTTTTAATAGGATAATAAGAGGAAACAAACATGAAGACAATCATTGGAGATTACCTGTGCATTCACATCCTCTTTTTTGAATATGATTGAGCGTACTTCATCAGGGTCCACATTGAAAATAGCTTTCAGCAAAGCAGGCTGTAAAAGAAGGAGAGTGCATCAAATCAGCTATCTTTTGGGGTTGCTATGCAACACTTATTTCATAATTATAGTTCCATCCAGACCTTGGCAATTACATAAACTTCAGGATTCTTGTTCTCAAGAACCTCAATACACACAATACAACTAATTTGCTCAATGCCAACAAACCAATCTTTTTCATGCTACTAAAAAGTTTTAAATCATTTCAAAAAGGCACGGCGTAAAGCATAGCAAAAAGGTGTAAAATAAAAAAGGGAAATACTAGAGCAGGCTGTAGCCACATTCAAATGTACATAGAAAAATAGTGACACATATCACAGTATGTTGGTTACACTGTCTGGTTTGATACTGACAAACGCTGAGCAGGCAATTGTGCTTACAGTCTGCTGACAGGACAGAGAACTAAATCCATCCCACTGGCACAGAGAGAAATATTAATCTTTGGATGAATAAAGGCCCAGTCACATGTCCAAACGACGGATGCCAATGTTGCTGATTTTTAAAAAACAGTGTCTATCTTCACATCTTCCCCAGTTAAAATGAATGTGCAAGATCAGCCTCCCCTTATGACCGCCTACATCTTCACCGCCGGACTCGCCAAAGAAAAAAGATGTCCACAACTCAACCAGCCGAAACCATCCAACAGGAGTTCACGTGAGAGGGGGGCCAAAAAATAAAAATTAATCAAAAGGTTGCTTCAGTATAAGTGAAGTGAACTACACAAATGCTAAAGTTCTTCATGAAGATTAACTCAATGATCATACTTCATGTGAGAGTTTCTTAAAAAGTAAAGAAGCGGACTCCTCCCTTCTCATCGTTATACACACAGAGAAAGAACACCTGAGCAGCAATGCTTCAAAATAAATCACAACATTAATAACACTTATCAAAATAAATGGTTTAATTTCAGTCTATGTCGATAATTATGAATTATTTGTAATGAGCCAATTTGAATAGAATTCTGAAGAATAAAGGTTGACTTTAACTACTTTATGATTTACAGTAAAACTGAAAAAAAACAAACAAAACTGTATACTTGAGACCGCCTGCATTTATTCTCTCACTCCAGTGTTTTTGTTGTTATGTCACAAGTGGATTGTGCAACCAAAAAGCACACCAGTTAAATGAGTGGATGTCTGTGTGACCCGTAGCACTCTCCATCATGGAGGGATATGAAAGGCTGTTTATGAGCCATGGAGGGGGCACGCTTAGGGTTGGGTCATGCAATTGAACTCAGCGTATTTATTATGTGCGTTCTTGGCAATTTGCATTTCATGCATTTAAATTAATTTATTTATCACCAATATTGCTTATGTTTTATGGCCAAAGCCTATTGACAACATTTTGAGCAGACTAATATAGCCTATTAGTGTAACAAACTTGTTGAAATGCAACTAAACATTAAAGCGTGCCGATAGCTGGAGTTACTCGTGCCACTGTTTCAGAATCATGTTAATACTTCCTGCAAGATGACGCGGTCTCACTGTGTTTTAGAAATAGAAACCCCAAATTCTCAACCACAACCATCTAGTTGCCTACAGAAATTTGGACCACCAGAATCTATAAGTCACTCATTTGGTAGAAGAGCATATGTTTTCCATACATACAGCCCCAGTTTAAATCCCACAGTTTGTCAGTCTATGATTACTATATTATTTTAAATGCACGTTGGACTCGGCTTCACCATACCAAGTATGTTGCGCATCATTGCCACTTGTGAGCTGTTTTCGTTTTAAAAACGTCAATTTAACAGTAAAATTGTGTGATGTTAACATTTGTTACATTGAGACGGAAATTTGCTGAAATTGGTGCAATTGTCAACAGTCACCAAAAGTATAATTTGGGTTTGTGCTACTGGGTCTTAGGTCACCCGCAGCCCTCCTCTATCTGTTCCATCCTCACAACAGCAGTTTCCGACTGCCTGTGGGAAGAGGCTGGCATGGATGGGGAGAACAGTGAGGGCAGGGGATCCCTTCCAGAGGCTGCAACTGGTTACCCATGAAAGAGCCAGATGGAAAATTCCGGGTTTCCACAAAAGCTTAACTCTTTCCTGACTTAAGCCAAGTTTCTGAAAAACAGATGACACTACTAATTTATTTTTTTTAAACTGATGATAGTTGCTAAACGTCCCACTATTTACTTGCCTAGAAAAAAGTATAATACATCCAACACTTCCCTTTCACTGTCTGTGAGCAATAATAACCAATGCATCACAAAAAAAAGAGCCAAGAGCCTGCAAATCTCAAGCAGTAATGTTTCTTAGGAATGGAAATCTACCTGATCTTGGAATTTTGTAGTACACAGTTGCCTTTTTCTGTTGTAAATGCACATTTGGCCTAGACAGCAGTGAAGATTAGGGCTGAACAATATGCAGCATTTCTTTTCTTTATTTCGCTTGTTTTGTCAAATATTCTGACAGCGATCTGACACATGATTTCATGTAAAGAATAATAAAAATAAAAAAGACAATGTGAATTTTGATGGGGTCTGCACCAAGCAAGTATGTTTCCTTATGTCTGGAGAAGACAACCTATAGGCCAGAGCATCTCTCCAGCACCACAATGCTTCATTTATAATGTATCTAGTGACAATTTGACCTTAATCCGAAAATTGCATCTCCTGCGATTTGAATAATGCAAATGGTCACATTGCAATTCTAATACATGCATACAGTTATTTCTGTGAGCTAGATTTTACAGTCATGATGATGTATGCAGCAGACATTTGTCATTAAGACTTCATCCCTCACTTAATCTACCAGCATTCTCAGCTACCCAATTAGCTAATGTGTGGTCATGTTACTTATAGGACTTCATGTACAAAAAACATCTAGTTTACATGGTATAGTTTGAGCAACATAATTTGTACAGTTGGTATCCTAGTAGTCTTTCTGCACTGCTTCCCAATAGATTTCAATGACTAACAACCATTGCATCCCTTGCAGATCCCATGGTACTTTGACATGCTTCACAAGCTTAAGCAATGCCATTGTACATATTCGAGCCACACGACACATTTGAGCAGATGCTTTGATTTTCAGTATTCAGGCTACAGCTACACTACTTTACCAGCTAGTATAGTCGCATTGCTTTTTAAAAACAAGAGACCATTCTCTCATTCTGTAATTCCCGTGAATATCTCCAAGGCACAACAGGGTTTATAATGACCCGGGGTAAATTCAGTGTTACAAGCAGGCATTTGTGCTTCTCACACAGTCTTGTTTTGACAATTTCTGAAAAGGATGGACTAATCTGCATTTGTTTTCAGTTCTACAGTCCTGCACAAGTGATGTAGGAGATTTTCTATGCTTCTCTAGCTGCTGTGCACCTCCTCTCCTCATACAAGCCAGCCCATTTAATACCATCACCATGGAGACAGTTCTTTGGCAACTCCACTGGCTCACAGGAGCCCCAGCACAAGATCATTTAGGCACACACACACACGCACACAATAAAAGACACATGCACATACATATGTTACCAGAATAGCAAGCATGTGAAAAACAAGTCCTTGAATGATAATAGAGAGCTATTC
Organism: Macroramphosus scolopax; assembly: GCA_901007825.1. Taxonomy (NCBI): domain Eukaryota; kingdom Metazoa; phylum Chordata; class Actinopteri; order Syngnathiformes; family Centriscidae; genus Macroramphosus; species Macroramphosus scolopax. The sequence goes on along the minus strand of CAAKHC010003026.1, from coordinate 88,540 downwards.
TGGTTTTCAGAAGTAGGTGGCAAGTATTTAACATAGTTAGTGACGTGTCTAATTCTGTCCAGGCCAGTCACCTCATACATTTATTATGACTTTTAACCTGCCTGTTGTCAATTCATAGAGTAGACTAAATAACAACTAACAGCTCATGGATATAACTCATTTATTGGTAGTTTTCAAAAAGGGGTCACAAACTAAATGCTATTGATCAAGGATATGATTTAGCTATCGGGCTGTTATAAACCTGGACAATTACTAAAATTAACAGGATGTCTGGGAGGTTGTAGCTCTCTTCCACCACACTGGTAGAATTCCATTAACATTTAGCTGTGTTCATTGGTGCGTTAAAGTTATACCATTATGTGTTTACATGATATCCAGTATTAAAGCTATAATAAACTAACAGCTAAGAAGGCTAAGTTACAGTAATATTTATGTATCACAAGTCAAGTGTTCACAGTCAATAGATCGCTTCGGTTGTTATGATAATCGTGTCTCACTACAGGTTTCTATTATTGAATCATAAAATCAATGGGAACGACTCAAGCCGAGTTTATATCGGTTTGTCACAATACACTAAGTAGTTACTAGCCAATTCAAGAGCTATGCATGAGGATCTGGCTAATTCCTGGAAATAACAGTAATATTAGAGCGTTACAACTCAGCCGCTTGAGCATGTGTGTCAATGTAAATGTGATGCGTCTTATTACCACGAAAGACCTCAAATGTTATTCACCCAACAGTGCTAACGCTAGAACTAATTTAAACATAGCAGGTGTAAATGAATTCCATTAACTAGAACCGAAACGCGGTATCAAATGCTTCCGTTTCAGTAAATAACTGGAGAGACTCGAATTACATTCCATTGGCAAACATTACAATTGTGGCAGCTAGCTGACGCTAGCCGACCAACATTAGCTTAAACTTAGGTCAGTTTATGACACAATGATCACTTACCTGGTCTCGAATTTTGAGAACCACCATATTTCTGGGATTTCAACTGTTCTCATGCAGTTTCATAAAGGGATATTTGTCTCCTTCAGAATTGTTCTGTTTGATATCGGTACCTCACCCGCTGGTCTGCTGGAGGCCTAGCGTCACGCTAGCTTAGCTGTCTTGCTAGCTTCCTAACCTGATGGCATGAAAGTAAGCGAGTAGCGGAAACTCCATAACATTGCCGCCACCATATTCCACCTTCCAAAAAGATGCAGCGCGATTGGTTGAAAGTACTCTACGTCGCAGTAAAAACGACCTTGGTTGGTTGTTGTTAACTGCACTCCGTGACTGACGCATTGTGTTGAATATTGCATTGACAATGACGCTTGTCTAAAATATATGTTGACATTTGTATTTTAATGATTTTAAACTGTTTATTCAGCGTCTAATTAGCCGTGATGTAGTAAGTTTCAAAGGCGACTAATCTAGATAAACATTTGGTGGTTAAATGATAATCAGGAATAAAAACCGAAAAGAGGAAATTGGATTCTCCAGTAAGAAAGCCATCTACGTTTAACATGCTGAGTGTGTTTTGGTTATGTGACCCAACATTAAAATGTTAGAGAGTATCGCCCTCAAGTGGTGAACTGCAAGCAGGCTTTGAAAGTAGCCGATGGGATTCAATTTGGAGCAGAGGCTTAAATAAGATACAAATACAATATCTACCCTTCTCTGAACCAATTATCCAATTGTCCGTTTCAGTGCTAACAGTATTCAATAGAAACAGGAGTAATTAAATACAATCAATGCAATCATTGATTCTATCAAAGACAGAGGCTGAGTACATTTAGTTTTAGAAGAATGCCAAGAGCAGCAACCCAGGATTGGAACATCTGCTGCTACACTGAACAAACATGTAAACACAACACTTCAGATTAATAAACAATTTATGTACTCGTGGCTCACAAATTGTAACCAGACGTTTCGAAGTGCAGTACATCTGCTTTGCATGGAATGAAAGAGATCATGTATTGAGGACGGTTGTCCTAATCGTCCAAAACAGCTATGCAAGAGTTCATGGATATTTCCAGAATGTCCCACAAATGGTCAATAGGGGACAAATCTGGTGAATAGGAAGGCTTCTTGAAAAAAGAGATGTTTTCAGCTTCCAGAAACTGTCCATAACACAGTGACATGAGGCTGAGCATTGGTATTGACATTATGGCATTGAAAAGTGACATTATGTTAACAGACAGAAGGGCACAACAATGGATCACAGAACTTCACCCAGCTATCAAACTGCATTTATGTTTCATTGGATTATCTGCTGCCTATGTTTGATGTCAATGAACTATGCCAACCCAGACCATAACTCCAACACAACCATGGGCCACGCTTGCGGACAACATTCACATCTGCAAAGTGCTCGTCAGAACGATGCAATTCACCTTGCCTACCATCCGCAGGATAGAATTGAAAACGGGATTGCTCTATGAGGAGAATGCTTCTCAAACATTCTAGAGTCCATTGAATATATGCGATAACTCACTGAAATCTGTTCCTATGGTGGACAGCAGTCAGGTCAATGGCTCTGTGGGGACGAGCTATATATAAGCCAGCTTCTCTCAGGCAGTTGTGAACTGTCTGTTCAATAAAATGAACATTTACAGTTGCAGCAATTTGCTTCATTGACATACCAGCTTGCAACATGCCAGCTGTTCCCTCTCCCTGTTGTCTTTTGGTATTGTGATGTGACAATTCTGGAGGGTTTGGGCTGACCTTTAGTTGACCCCATCATAATGAACACCTGTGTAGTGAATATTTCTGTTAATTAGCATCTTCATATGTGTCACCGGTGGAAGAGATGGATTATCCTGACAAAATTCTATCTAACAGTGATGTAAAAGAGAGAGGAATAAGATCTTTGAGCAAACAGAACACATTTTTGAGGTATTTATTTGAAAAAATAGAACTTTTGCCACAAAAATGAAAGTGTTACATCTATATTTTTGTTGGGTGTATTACCAAAGGAAGAACTGCATAGACTATTATAGTCTGTTATGTGAGCATATCAACTGAAAAATACTAATGTAGATTTACCATACTGTATGTCAGTGTGACTGTTACATTATTAATAACTTTATGGCGCTGGCAGTGGAGCAAATTTCTTTCTGTTGAATACCTGTAGATAGCTAACAGACAAATATCCCAGTTGATGTTTATTAAAACATTATATAAATTTCATGCCACTTCCCTACGCAGGCATGTTAGCCAAAAGTAACAGCTATCTGTCTTAGGCTTTGAGCCAGGGCGCAGAGATGATAACTCCCAGTGACTACACGCGACCATGTGCCTGTGTCTCAATAAATAAATAAAAAATCAGTATAGGAAAGTAGTAGATTTTGTGAGGGAGGGAGGTAACAGGGTTCCTGTGAGAGAATGTGGGTTATGTTCACCAGGCAACTTTCCATGGTAGTCTCACATTTCAAGGCAATGGATACAAAGACAAGGGAGAAGGGAAAAGATTGTGGCAGCTATGTTGATGATTTTGCCTGTAGATTGGTGGCCTTTGCTGGGGGTAATCCGCCTGGATCTGCTCCTAAGCCTCCTGAAGGCCACAGTAACCCCAGCAGGAATACTTTCTCACTGAGGAGGCTGTGGTGGACGAGGGTTCCCACAAATTAAAATCAAGATGAAGAGAAGCTGTGGACAAAGGAGCCAATCTACAAATGAAGAAAACAGATGCTTGCACACATTCCTCCACCCATCTCCAAAACTGAAATGCAACCTGTTCCTGTGTTTACACCCTTCTCCTTTTACATTGCTATTTGCATGTGTGCATGTGAGTGAGAAAAGTTGTCAGAAACAGCAGCTAATACCTTCACATGGGCTATTTCTACTGCCGCTTTTTAAACGCTCTCATTGTTTATTTCACTATTGGGGTTCAAACCATTATTTTTTTATCCAAACTGCATAAAGACCCTGCATTTCTACAAACATACAGATGTTGTAAATGTTTCCAGTTCTTTAAGATGAGGCTCTTGGCTGAGGCATAATATCTAAACAGCCATGCATTCATGAACATGTAGCCTTTCCCTCTGTTATAACCAATCAGAAGCAAGTTTTCAAATTGAATTAATCTCACTCACGTTTGCAGATATGGATATGCGTGGAACTGTTCCTTAACAATACGTTTTGGGCAAGTTGAGTTAATGCACAGGGTGATAACCGTGCAAGTATTCACCATCACTGCATTTATATATAATTACAATATAATATGCTGACAAGTACATATACCTATGGAGATTGCAGAGTTCATGGCATTCTTTCAGGTGGATGAACTAACTAAGAATGACACAATCCTCAGCATTCAGATGCCAGCCGTGGGGTCTTACCCAGGGAACAGACAACCACAGTGACATGCATGCAGAATCATGCCAGAGACGCGCTGATGTTCGGCTGTGCCCCTGTCTTTCCAGACGTCATGATGAGGGATAGCAAACAGCTGGAGAGTCTAGGTCCCAGGATGAAAGTGGTGTCACCAACTGGGTCAACCCCAGCTGCTGTAGGACAGCGGCAAGTTGAGAAGAGAGAAAAAAGAACATTAGTTCATTTTTCCCACCACTGCTCCTGGATTATAACATAATCAGTCATATATGTCTCCAAAAGCCATAAAAATTAAAGGGAAAAATTAAAATAAGACATGGCTCACATTATTTCAAGCAACATTAATACTTTCAAGTCAACAAGCACAAACTGGATGGAAGTGCATCCAAGCATCTAAGCACATCGTGGTGTTTAATGAGCAAAGATGTGGGAAAGTTGTGTAAAAAGAGAGGCTCTTTGTTCTTCTCTTAAAGGCAAGACATTTGTCCACTTGGCCAAACAGTAAACTAAGGAGAGGCAGTGAAGAATGCTTTGAAGTGACAAATAAAAATGTGAGACCATGAACAGCTGTAGATTTATGACGATGACAAATCTGTATATAATCTGTCCTAATCACACGGACCTTGCTGCTGGCTAAGATAGAAACCTCCCCGTTTTCACTGAAATTCCTGCCAGTGGGCTATTTTGCAACCAAAGCAGAGGGCAGGAGTGTGAAAGGCAGGTTCATAGCTTATTGAGGTGAGCTGGTGCAATGACACTGTTTATTTCCCGCTCTTAATGACAGATATTCTAAACCATTAATGTACGTTGAAACATACGAAGCACATAAGGTTACATTTACTGATCAATTCAAAACTCATACATTACTGTTGGTTCTCTCAACAATTTAACCTTAAGACAATGATTAGAATGACCAGTAGATGGCACTGCCTCCATTTTCATGACCTGTCTGTAGAGGACTGGACGCTACAGGTGCGGTTTTAAAGAGAGGCACTTAGCTTTCACTGCATTCACATTATGGCATTTGATGTATGCAATACCATACAAACATAGGCGTCTTTACAAGCAGCGAAACACACGTTTACCGTTCATAATAAAACGTGCAATGGGCATATAAATGTGTAATTGCTGAGCCAGCTGATGTCTGATGTCTGGCATTCCACAACTTACGTAATACACATAGCACCGGTGTTATGTCGAAATCTGTTACACCATCAACTGTTGCCTTACTGGGGGTATGGTCAGGGTGAGCTGAGATACATATTTGATGTAAGAGTAAGGGACCGGAAAAACGACACAACTCTAGTACAATTGTTTTAGTTTACTTCACTATTTTCCTGCATTGAAAATGAAAACTGATGTTGCTAGAAACCAGAGCACCTGTTGTGGACATTTCATCTCCGAGAATACCAGAGGGCAGCGAAGCAGACACATCTGCCGCTAGTTTAGCTAGTTTTACGTCGTCCCCTTTTTTCGACCAAGTGAGATTATTTATAGTTCAGTCGTCACACGGACGAAGACATTGGCAGCACACCCGCTAAACCCCGTTGTCAAGGTAGACGCTTCCGCCTCAGTCTTTAAGTGTTCGTGTGTTAGATGAGAAGAACTCAAGTGACACGGTTGTGGTTAAAAATACAGCTTGTGAACGCCAGCGGCTGCGTCTGAAAAACGCCAGCATTAGCATACAACGTAAAATCCCAAATGAGTAGTTTCCTTTAATGCATAATTGTAGAGGCATAATAACGTAGTTGAGGCTTGACGCTACGCAGCATTTTATGCTTTTTTCATATAAAGCTTTGGCAACCATCTGCCAACACACCCGCATTAGTGTTTGACCAGCGCATTCATATTTCGAACAGTTCAACGGTCACAGGTGGTCGTTCTGTGGTCAGTTTTCATTGTGAGTCCGCCTCTAAAAGCGGACCGGAACTGTCCGTTTTACTAAACCCTGACATTAATCACAGAAGTACAGAAGTGGAGAAGCTTAATTGTCTAAATACGGATTGACTGACTGGCCTCATCATCACTGCTTTCGCACACGGTTCCGAGAAAGCCATTGTAGTGCAAACTGTCATCTATAAATAGACTGTTGCTTACGGATGTATGATCTCACCAAACGTGCGAAGAGCTGATTCAAATTCACCTCATGTCACCGACTAACGTTGCACATGATGTTCAACTAACGACCAGTTCTTCCTGTTATATTCCAGAATACATTATATGTTATCACTGAATAGATGACTGAATAGTTTAAATTTTTTGGGATCAGGGCTGTAGTCTGAAGAACATGTTAAAAGGATTATCCCACATGTACTGCAATACATGCATTGGCAAAAGAAGGATTCTGAACCTGTACTCAAGCAAAAACAGCCATACCACACATGTCCTGCATCTAAAATATTAACTAAGTGCTTAGTACAAGATGTATTACCCGCAAAATGTAAAGTATGGAAAGTACAATGTGTTATGGCAGTGTTAAAATAGCTGGATTATTATTGATTCATTGACAAAGTAACTGTTGGAAGTGTACAATTGCATTGTATATTGTTGGATGTTATTTCTGAACCAATTAAATTTTACCCAAATCTTAAATTAAGTTTAATAAAATTGTGGCTCTTAAATATATGTATTACCACACCACGGATACTATTTGATGCTTAATGTCGATATATATTTTATGTTGATATGATATGTCACAAATTGCTCAATAATTCTAATGCAGGTACCATATCCATTTTTACAATTCAGCATTACATTTACAATGTTTTTCAACAGATACGGTGGAGCAGAAATTGCAACTACAAAGGAAGACATGACCATGTTGGAGTAGATTCAAAAGTAAGTTGCTTTTTCTTCCTTAAATATATTCTTATATCCCAGTAAATGCAAGTTCACTGACAATGCAGCTGCTATGAGAGTTTTACTATGATGTTAGTCTGTTTGTCCTTTGTTTTGCTGAACACTCCATCATTCCAATGAAAACCTTAAGTATATGGGTTACATTGGACATGGCTGTTGTTTGATG
>CAAKHC010003026.1:34814-80759 GCA_901007825.1 Macroramphosus scolopax | reverse complement strand
GAATGTGTTAATGAGACAAAATGTTTTTGGATAGAACAAATCTTGGCAGACATCTGTGAATTAATCACTGGACCTGATAAGATTGCATGTTCGGCTATACAATTGCCAAGCAGTATTCACTAAAGACATCCCTGCTGTGCATTGAATGCTCAATATAGTGACTTGTTATAGTGTAAAAATTGGCATCAGTCAGATTTGTCTTGGTAAAATATTCTATAGACACTGCACAATAATTATTTAACTACTAGCAGAGATGACATAAGAGAGAGGGGGCCTGTTTATCAAAGTGAAGAAACTACAATGCCTTTTTCTTTTTTTTCACAACTAAAGTGATGAATTACGATTTGTCACTGTGGATTTATTTCCTGTGTATGTGTGCCATCATTGACTGGCCGTGACAGTGTGAAGACAGGCTTCATGTACCGCAGCAGAAATTGCAGTTCCAATAGAGAAAAAGAATGCCAGGGTGTTTTGTGCTGGGTGGCGGAAAGAATGACAAAATGATTGAGCCAATCTTTTGGGCCAAAAGAAAAACAGGAATTGTTGGAGATTCACACTTGTAAGCCTGTGGGTATGCTGGTGTGAGTGTATATTCACTTCAACGAAAGGCTTGCTATGACCTAAAGTCTTTCAAATCAATCTGAACCAATCAGCCACAACTTTAAGTTTCGTTTAAAGTAAAAAACAACAACAGTTCTGAAATCAATCATCTCTTTCTGAGGATTTTAATGTTCTGTTTTTATTGAATCTGTTTGAGAGAGGCAGTCATTTATTTTATTGGCCATTTTAGAGGCTGTAATTTCTGGTGCTGTTGAAATGTACTAGGGTATCCTGGGAGATGTTACTAATATTTTGACAGACCTCAGTCATATAAATGGTACAACACAAAATGACTATATTTTCCTATCAGGCCCCTGACACATAACAATAATAATGATTATAATTTGTATTATAACACCACAGTGATGTGGAAATTAAAGGGATTAGAGAGAACTAAAGGGAGATTTTTAAGATTTTCCATGCATGCCTTAACTGTTATACCCAGACCCCTGTAGGGAGGGAGAGGTTTAGTATTAACCCTCTCCCTCAATGATTTTGGGCTTATTTACATGTTTTAATGTTAATGCTTTGATATTTGATTGCACTATTCTAAATAATAAACACATAGTTGTGTTTGTGTATTACTTTGTACCAGATTCTCCTTGTTAAATGTTAGCAGCTCATTTCCTTCTAATCTAAAGGCTTAGCTTCAAGGTTTTGCATTTTGTCTTCCCACACTTCCATATAACCTTCTTTATAACATTACTAAATGTAGCTGGCCTCTGAAAATAACTCTTAATAACTCTGTCATTATGAGTTGGTGCAAGTAACATAGCCACATGAGTGTCACGATCTATGTGTTTCTAGGAAGGGAGGAATTTGTGTTGTATGTATTATCTTAGAAGCCATAGAACCAGTCAGCAACCAAGTGCCAATCAGCATAATGTGTTATTTCACTGGATTTCAAACCTGGAAAAAAGCTGTCATTCTGTCATTTCACTTATACAATGACAGATAAATAATCATTATGTAATATGACCAGTGGTTGCATTACAGAAACACCAGGATCTTGGTCTTCAACATACACCTAACAGGTTTCTAAGCTGGATGCTCTTTGACACCCTTAAACTAAATTTGTGCAGTCCAGGGTCTATTATTGGCTCTTGCTGTAAGTGTTTTCTGTTCCATAACAAGATGAATCCCCAACGTGGCATTACGTTACCAGGCAACAGTGTTCACTCAACTGCTTGGTTAGAATTGTCTTTGTATAGTTATGATGTTTAATAGTAAGTGACTACATGGCAACGGCCAAAATTAACCACTGGTAGCACAGCCAGTAAAGCCTGATGTATGTCAGGAGCCATAGAGGCTACCAGGCTATATTTGGCTGCTATGTTCCCTTCAAAGAGACAAGTTCTAGGTCTGGACTTGACATTTCTCTTAGACTGGAAAAAATGGGTTTGGGTCAGTGAGTTTTTGAGGGAGGAGGGGTGTTGTTGATGCCCAGAGGACGTTGCTGGTCTCTGTTCTGCAGTGGCTCATTGTTATGCTCTCTTCATCTGTGCAGCACAGGGAGGCTTAAATGACAGAATGAACAAGTAATTATATGTGCTGAGTTACAACATTTTGTTTAGGGTACCTATATGAACAGTACAAGTCATCTTCAGGTAAAAATGTCCCTATAGTTAGTTAGTTAAAGGATTTTCATGTTTTCTAATACATCAATGTATTTATTGTTTTTCTCATCATTGAGAACGTCCCTATCCTCTTAGGATTGTACTTTAAGTAAAAATGATGCCAATAGCTTATAAAAAGGCTGTTATTCTTACCGTAAAGGTGACATGTTGGGTGAACATGATTATGGCAAATTACAACATGACCAGATGGAGCAATAGCAGCACACTGTCAGTCTATGAGTAGAAAACTTGTAGTGGTCAGGAGTTCAGACTCCTGTTGATTTGGCAGATAAACAACATATTGATATGATTTTAGAAATAAGTTATCTAGCGCAAGTAAGATTAGTTAAATGGTAAGTGATGTACATTTATTGCTCCTTTCTACCCTAACTGAACTGTAAGCGCTTTACAATGTTATCTCAATCATACACGGATTTTAGGCTGCAAATTGCCAACCAGCTCATCAGGAACACTTGGTGGTTCAGTGTCTTGCTCAGGGACACTTTCATATTATCCGAGCATGTTGTCATGAAAATGAATTCAAGTCATGCGCACACCTTTATTTCTTTTGCCGATCTTTGTTGCTGCTGTAGCAGAAGGAAGAGTGTAGCTGTATAGCAGACATTGTGCAGATAAACGCAATGTAGTCCAGGTCCCACAGAACTATTCTGACTCTTATTTACTGTACATTTTCAACTACATTTTTATTTTGTGGTGCTGGTGTTGAGTATCAACAATATTATAAAATATAGTTGCATTGCACACAAAGAAAACATGTTACTCAGTCTTTAAAACAACATGATGATAAATCTGATAAAGAAAATCCGAATTCATTTTCTATCTCACCACTTTATCCAGCATCTCCTGCAGGGTGAAAAATACAGGAGGCGTTCACACGGTGCAGAGTTCTGGTTGGGCTGTTGATGCATAAATGAGTAGGTGTATCTGTGAGCAATATTTTTCTCTCTATAAAGATGGAAGGCAGAGGAGAACAGTGGCCCGGAGGGGGAATCTGGCTTCTGTTACAGATGAGACACAGGGCTCGGTGGGTTAAGCCTGGTGTTCCCTGGTGCTGCCTCAGGGTAGACCCCTGGGCTCTCTGAGCGGAAGTACATCCATTTGTTTTCACTTCTTGTCCAAATGGAGTTGGAGAGATGAATCATCCATGTCTTTGAGAGGCCTTGTGTGTAGATTAATAATGAAGAAGTGCAAGCTTGCTTCAAGTATTTAAAAGTCCAGTTGAAGAGGGATTTCCAGCAGAAATGGAACATTATATTAATTTCATAAGAATTCATAATAATTTCCATTACTGTGTAATCAATTGAAACACATAAGTGTTGTGCTTTCTTAGCTTAGAACAGAGGTGCACAATTTATTTTCCATTGAGATCTCCAATTTCACCACTAGTGGTCACTAGATCGGACACACTGGTCCTTTAAGAGATTTTATGCTTTTTGTTAGTATAGTTTTCAGATTACTGAACAATCTAATTCAGTGCTTTTTATTGCCATGTCAACTGATATTGTTGGAGGTGTTTCTCTCTTCTATCTTGCCGTTTTACTTATCTGCATAAATGTCTATCAGTGGGCCCATTGACAGGCAACATGCTGAGTGCCCCCGTCTTCACTCGGTCCTGCTCTGTCAAGTCTGCATAGCAACATCAGTGAAGGTGATAAATGACCTGTGCTTAAGAGGTTTTTGGTATGCTTAACCTGATGGGCAGATTGTCCCTTAACTGTCACAGGGTGGGGCCGTTTTCCCTGATGTCTGAAACAGACAAACCTCAGACTTCACAGGCTCATTAGTTGTCACTCTGTGTTAGCCCATCGTTCTCTCGGACCTGGATTTCTCTACCATGCATCATTCTAAAAATCTCTTTGTTGTTACCTTTCATCTGTGGGTAACTACCACCTTTCTCAGTGCATCCTGTGAGTTGTGGAACTGCGGGAGGTCATGGCCGCAACCCGTCCCCACTTTGCGTGAAATGTGCAGAACAAACTGATCCAGGAATTACACAGAGATTGGACACACAGGCTGGATATCTAAGAGCAGGGCCCTCGTAAAGGTCTCTGTTGCCAGATAGGTGTGAAAGGGTTACCAGCCCACCTGTTTCCAAAACCCCCCTTTGAGGTGACAACCTTAAAGCATACTCTAAATTCTCCAATTTAGCTTTGAGTAGCATTATCTCGGGCAATCCTCCAGCTTTTTAAGATTCACTTCTTGTTTTAAATATAACAGGCATCAGGTTTTCTGGCATTTTAGGGTATGTTTACTAAATTAAGATATTTTAATGTTTTGTAGTGTTGTTAATTTCTATGTGTGTTGTAAAAAAAGACAGTCCAAGCTTGTTAGGCAGTGTGTTATGAAGGGTCTGGCTTGACGTCAGTTTGGTTACTGGATCCGAGATGAAGGGCTGAGGTCAGGATCGCTGCAGCCACTCCCAAGCACAGCATGGTGGCATTGCTATGTCTGCGTGCATGTTTAAGCATATGTGTGTGTTTTTCCCTGTATGTCTATTTGTTTGCAGATTTGTCTCCATTTTTTTTCAATAGAACCTGGTTCTAGTTCACCCTCTGCTGTCAGTCTATGTGGATCATATTCCCTTCTTGGGACAGGTACCATCAGCACACTGCTTGTTGTTTGTGTGAGCTTCTGTCTTCACAGTTTTTGGGGTTTTCTGTGGGACGTTCTCAGTAACATCGCTAACAGACAATTTCTTTAACTGCATTCCTGTACTTAACAGTCCCTCCAGGGTGCACTGTTGCAGAAAAGTTCCACAGCTACAAGTTGCTGCTGCACTTTGTTAGTTAAATTTTTTACAATCTGAATCCAGCTGAAAAAACTCACAAACAGTCAACTTAAAGACAATAGGGAGGTTTTCTTTGCAATATTTATGACAACATGTGCAATGTGCATGTGCAAACCACAGTATGACAACATTTTGTAAGTATGAAACATCTGACAACTGTGTAAAGGATGGATTCAGATGTGGTGGAACAACAGCATGTGACTGAATACACACACTATACAAGAAATACATCTGGGATGGAAGCAACTATTGTGGTTTTTGTGCCCTCCCTAAAACCATGCCAATGCCGCTAAGAGGAAAAGGAACTATTTGACTTGTCCAAGAACTTAAGTAAGATTGTCTACAATTTATTTTGCTTTAGTTTGTGTAATCTGAGAAAGTAACTTCCTCTGCATAAAAGCATGATTGCTCCTGTGGGGGATTTTTTTTTTCACTACGGTTTAAAAATGAATATGATTATGATGCTGTAATAAGATCCAGAATTTCAAGGTCACCCAAAGCGTAAAAATACATCTAGAACCCCTCCAGGTTAATGCACATGCAGCAGCCCAGACATTAACATTATAACAGAAGTGGTGGGTGTACTGTGGGACCTTTCCTGGTATGAACAGCACTGCCTTAATAATCAGAGGAAGAGCTATTTTTCAGAGGCATTGTTGCGTACTTGTGACCTTTGAGAAATGCACCGCAGGAGGAAAGAATTTTGTCTGTACTGTGGTCATGCAGACAAGCGGTGGCGTAGGTGGAAGTGGCCTGGACAATAAGCGTCAGCCCACCCTTCCCATAGTAAACTTGATTTCCTGCTGAACTTTTTTAGGCAAACCCTAAAAAATCAATGAATGGACTTGTTTATATCTTTTAAGGCCGTTGACAAATCCAGAACAGCCATAGGCAACTATAGCATTCATATTTAGATGCTGTTTGATATTTCCTTGCTAAGTATGCTTAACACATGCGTGTAATTTTTCAGTGACCGAAATAACAAGGTTGATTTGCTTTTCTCCAATGCGGTGATGACGACGAAAATATATCATATTATTTGTTATCATATTAAGAAAAATATCCCCAAGACACTTAGACGGAATGATGCTATATGGGCTAAACAGGATGTGAATTGGAAGAATGCTTCTGATAGAGAACCTTTGTTTTTATCGTTCCCTCAGGGATATTCTTAATGTCAGCTAAGCTTGGCTGGATTCCATCAAAGTCACATGTATGTATGTGTGTGTGTGCGTGTGTGTGTGTGTGTGTGTGTGTGTGTGTGTGTGTGTGTGTGTGTGTGTGTGCGTGTGCGTGTGCGTGTGTGTGTGTGTGCAGATGAGACATTTGACTTTTGCAGGCATTTCAGTGGTGGAGCCACTGATGCACTGATTCTGCAGTCTGATTTCAGGCTGTAAAGCTTTCTCTAAAGTCCTCTTTTCAGTCCAGTAGTTAATAGCTTACTAAAATTAAAACATTAAGAGGATCAATAGCAGCTCAATAGTTTGTGTTGTTTTGAGAGAAGGTGCTCGGCAAGGTGACAAAGTGGAACATAAAGTGGGCTTGTCATTACTGAATGTAGGATGGAAGTTGTACAACAACAACATGGTCAATTTGATACAATGGAATCAATGGTTTCCAACAGAGATGAGCTTATTGATCAGTAAAGATTCTGAGCGCTGCCCTCTGTTTCCAGTGTGCCTTTGTGCTCCACATGTATTTTTAGAAAGCCTATGGCAGCAGATGAAGGCTCGGCGTCATGGACCTATTCAAAGTTAAAAAGTAGACTGACCTCAAGGTCAGTACGCAATAAGTGGATGCTTTGAAATTGCTTTGAAATACTTTTTTTGCCTTTTTTGAAACTGTCATGGTTCAGGTTGGTCTTTCACGTCTGAGATAGAGGTTTCACAGCAGATGAATGAACATTTCTCTGAAAGGCTTTTTACTTTTTAAGAACATGTATCGATTCATCTCTCTCGTTAAATTGTTCTATCTCTCCCTTTTTTATGTTCAGTCCCTCTCATAAGTGAGAAACTCTTAAAGCTGGGCTCCACTCTGTTGTTATTATTATCAGCTGCATTGCCAACTTTGTTGGCAGCGTTTCAAGACTAAGCACCGAACAGGACTGCCTTTAAATGCTTTTTCATGTTATTTGATCCAACCTGTTAAGTGCATTCTATATCACCCTGAAAGTCCAACAGGAAATACCTCAGGACGCCAGACAGAGTAACCCAATAAAAGCAAGCACACCCAAATCATTAGTGGGGAAACACGCTCACATAACACATCCAGATGTACAGACTAATTGGATTTTACCATCAGAATCAACAGTTGTAGTGCCTTTGTGCTTTTATGAGACTAACCGCAAGGTAAAAGGGAAATGGGCTGTTTGAAGTGACCAAACTTTACCTGTGGCTTTATGTAGGTAGAAAAGCTGAGCATGGTAAAGAACATAGCATGCTGTGTGATACAGTGTGGCACGGATCCACTCCCTGGATGGATCTTGGAACTCTTACACACTTAGCAACGATGACTCACGAGTAGCTGATGTAAGTAAGATGGGGGGCAATGAGGTAATTGGCGTGGATAGTTAATTTCCTTCTTGTGTCAAGGCTGCCCTCAGAGCTGTTGGGTGGCCACTGGAGAGAAGACACTCGGGGGATGGGGGGAGGATGAGGGCCCTGCACACTTACGTCAGCAGTTGCTGTTAGTATGAAGCCCCACTCTTGGGAGGAACATCCCCTGTGACGGGAGAAATCAGCACCTAACGATCATCACATCCGCCACACTCCTTCCAGGGTGGCATGATGAAACTCTGCATCAACACAGGAACTAAATCATATGCTACTAAATATGTGCATTGATGCAGATAATATAAGAGGGTTGCATGATTCATCTGTTTATTTTTATGATTAGCATACACAGGGGCTTTGAAGTTCAGGGCACATTGAACAACAAAACCTGGTTGACTCATTTCCTCTCACACCAATCAGCTGCTATTAAGAGGAACAAAACTTTTAGGATCAAATTTGCCGTAAGGGGTGGCGTTTGTCCACCTCTTATTTCTGTTGCAACACTTAAGTTCGGCTCCCTGCCTTGTCTAGCCTGCTTCCCTGCTGGGTTTCATCATGCACAGTGTGTCACAAGGCAGCAGTGCTATGGTGATTAAGCCTCAGTACTTGGGAGTTGATTTGGGACTTGTACAGTTATTGTGGTAATGTGAGAAGGCGTAGTGGGTAGAAATACACAAGTACCTGGACTATAACCGCATGGACAGTATATCGTTGTTATTATTTTTAGTCCCAATGGGTAATTGAACTTGACTAAATCATAGTAAACAACATAATGTTGATATGTGTATGGATGCATGGCTGGTGCATATATACAGTTCTTTGAAACAGGTGTATAATTGCCTTTCTTCTAAATTTGAAAAGTGTCACCCATCTGGCCCACTTGTTCCCTCATCTATTCCACTTCCACGTTGGTTCTCTGATGGTTCATTCACCCACATACTGTTTTTACTTTGATATGAGGGACTGTCGAGCCCCGGCGAGCAGAGCAGAGCAGAGCAGAGTGGCTCTCCGGCAGGGACGTTGACTTTCACACTTAAATGCTTTAATAGGACTAAAGTAGACAAAGGCCACCAGTGACGCAGGAGGAGCTATAATGGTCTTGCCACATTGCAGGTTTACTGGGCACTGCCCATTGGACGGAGCTATTTACAATCCTACAATCCCTCATCAGCCCCAGGAAGCTAGTTATAAATAAATAGTGTAGGTTAATCGCTGCTAACTTATCAGTGAAATGTCTAGTTTATTTAAGGAGCAGTAGGGCAGATTACTAAGCTATTGTGCTGATAATTCTTTGAACAACAAGGTTATCATCAATAAATAAATAAATATATGAATACATATCTCTTATTCAGATGTGACTGATCAGGATTAAATGACAGAAATAGTTGTTGCAAATAGTATTTTATGGTGAAATGGAAGAAAATCATACTAACAGGAACAATGCAACATGTGTTTTGAGTTATTCGCTTCTGAATTGTCATTCATGTGACAGCCTTACTTCCTCATCTGATCAATTGTGCATCTGCCTATGTTGAGGTCAGCCTATAGGATCAGATCGTTCCTGTTCTGACAGATGCTGCAACAGATGGAGCTCCGTGTCTTTAGCCATCATTACCTTGGACTTGAAGTCTTGTTATCTCTCACACTATCTTATCCAACTCGAACGCCAGCTACTTCACGAAGACCAGGAGTTTTCTAAATCTGTTAAAACCAACGTGTCACCAAATGGCAATTTGAATAATGAGTAGCCAATAGATTTACAAAATGTTCTATGTCTGACTTCAGAAAATAATTTGTACAACTAATGAATAGATTAAACTAAGGCTGTTTAATCTGAATTTATGAATAAACCAGAGGTGGTAAGGGATTAAAAATAAATCTATTCATATCACCAGTATTAAATAAAATAAATAATCCAAAACACAGTGTATTTCATACATTAGCTTCAGACATGATTTATGTCTGGGGAAGCCGGCAAGTTCTGCATTTCCTCCTTGACTTCTTCGTTGCACTGTGATAAAAGGACTGAGGGGTTAAATGTTTGTCCAGCTGAAACAACACAGTAAAACTCTTTCTCTGTGTGTCTGTAGCCAGTCGTCAGAGCTCAGGACCTAAAAATAGCTGTGCTGGCTCCACGCCCCTGGCTGGGGGACAGGTCAAATTATGAAGGAAGATGAAAAATTTAAAGGCACAGGCTGCCTCAGCGCTCAGATAGAACATTTGACTTGACTTTTATGGGATGGAGTCACATTATATTAAGAATGGATCTTAGCCAGTTTAGGATGTAATAATAACTGACATTTCCCTACTATATACAGCTTCTAACACAATCATATGTCTTGAGATAAGTGTTTACTGCAGTGTTTTGGTTGTTTTTTCTCTAGTCCCCTTACTCTGCTGTATCCAGGATATTTCATGGGAGTGAGGTTTGTAATCCTGAAGAGGTGGTCTTGCCCTATTTGGTTTATGTAATTGTGATCACGCTGTTATGGCATCAACAGTTGGCTTCCTTGGCAAGTTGAAAGCATGCTTCCTGAGTAGCAGCACTGGCCTGGATACACACTGAACCCCAAACATACACTGAGCTAATGCAGTGAGGTTACGCTCGGAGTCTTAAATACACAGTGTTTATTTGGTGTCCCACTTGACCTAACACATCATGTTGGGTATGCAGACTATAACCG
The DNA here is from genome assembly GCA_901007825.1 of Macroramphosus scolopax. Classification (NCBI taxonomy): domain Eukaryota; kingdom Metazoa; phylum Chordata; class Actinopteri; order Syngnathiformes; family Centriscidae; genus Macroramphosus; species Macroramphosus scolopax. Next base: position 70,498 of record CAAKHC010003026.1, on the reverse strand, counting down.
AATGCTACTGCAATTTACTCTGGTTGTTTTCACTAAAATCAGTAGCAGCAGCAGATTTTTTCATCCCAAAAATGTGTAAAAAAATGTGTTTTTTATGATTACATGATTGCAGTTTTATAAAAGCTTTGGCAAATATTGCACAGAGGGGATTTACAAGTGCCTCTTAAGTATATCAAGTTAAAATGGATCTCTCTGCCCATTTACCTGAGAGAACAAAATGAAGGCGTAAACAGAGTGTGATACTTGTTCAACAATTTGGTGAAGAGAGAGAGGAATCAAGCCTCCATCTGCAGAGAGGGAGTCAGGAGACATGCCTTCTGGCAAGAGCTGCAGAAGACAGCTGTGTTTGGTGTGGTATTTTTAAACGCATCAATGCTGCTCCAATCCCTGCGCCTCGCCTGACCTATTTTTAGCCAGGGCTGGCTATTGTTCTATTTCTGTCACCTGTGGGCCACGCAGTTGTTGATTCACATGCAAATGAAGCTTGCTCCCTCCCTGGCTTGCATTACTGCCTCGGTGAGGTGCTCAGTGCACAGTACACGGCTTTCCTAGCAACTCCGCTTTACATTTTTCTCGGTCTCTGCTCAGACACTTTACTGAGAGGAGAAACAGCCAGAGACGTACAGAAATAGAGCGAGAGGCAGATTAGGAAAAAAAAAGCTGGACTTGCCATCTTCTGCTAACATTTGTTAGTGTTTGGAGCAGATAGAAACTGTGGCAGCCTTGCAGGGACAGTGTACAGTTTATTGCTCTACAGTGAGAGTGGTTGCTCAGAGGAGGAGGCAGAGGAAGGGAGAGAGTTGCCTGTTGTCGCGGTCTCTCCCCTGAGTGGCTAAGGGGTGGCTCTTGGTGACAGGAAACGCAAGGCTTGCGATGAGACCTGAGCGCTGACTGGAGTATGCTGCAGACGATTTACGAGGGCGAGTCAAGTTTCTCCACAACAGAGGGGCGCGTTGGATACCAGCAGCTCCCCAACCAGAGCAAGATGCACAACGTGAACAACTCAGGTGATAACACCGTCCAATGCTTCTGCTTCTTTTGTGGAATCTCAGCTGTCAGCCTTCTTTTTCCCTTTTTTTTCCATTCCAGTCCTACTTCTATCTCTGACTGTGCTCCTGCTACTACGCTTTCTTCCATCCTCTATGCTCGTCTCTCACACATTCACTCTGTCCCTCTCTCCCTCTCTCACATACTCCCAACTCTGCGCTCCCCCAGTCTCTCATTCTGTGTGAAAAGAGAACTCAAAGCTTCTCAGCAGAGCAACGTGGTAGGATCAGGCACTTCTTCCTGAATCAAGGTATTTAATCTGGTAATGACATACATTGCTTCTTCATAAATTGTGTATTTTCTAAGTGGGATTGATATTGTAATCTATGTTAAAACCCCTTTATCGGGTACAAAGGCTGGTTATTATTATCATATACTGTCTTTGTAATATTCTTATATTTCTTCTTTTACCGAGCAGTAAAACAAGGAAATGTTTTAAACATGCCCGAGTCAAAATGAGTCACCGTGAACATGAAAGGGATGTTGTGTTTTGCGAGCTTCCATGTCAGCGTGCGCTTTTCGGGGAACAGGAAAAACTGTGACAGAAATACTGAGGGGACAACTGAAAGGTTTCTCTCAGGATATTTACCACAGACATTGACTGCTCTATTTTTGGCCGGTGAATTGAATTGAAGAGTAAATGGCTGACATCAGAAAGAGAAGCGTCTATTCACTGAATTGACTCAAGATGAGTCACACCTCATTTGCTTTAGTTTTCTTTGTATGTGGCTATTGACAAAATGAAGGGATTGTCTCTGGAAGTTAGTTAAGAGTTGAAGCATTATGAAAACAGAGTCATGTGTTTCTGCTGGGAAGTATATATAAGGACAAAGTGTGTTGATTCCTCTGAGAGCTTCATTTTTCCAGAAATATATTATGTCTTAGACTAGATTATCCACTTTATCGGACTTGGTTATCTACAAACATGCTGTAGATTAATTTAATCTAATTGTTAAAATGCAAATTTAGATTTTTGTTTAACTCCCACGTCAAAAAAAACGGCACAGAAGTTTGACATCAGGGAAGCACCGCTGATGGCTGAAACATTCGGAGCCAGTGGGCTAAGAAATGTGAAAATAAGACAGGAGTATGACACACTCCATCTTTGCCATTAGAGCAGGTTTTTCGTCTATTCGGCTACATCTTCTGTGTCTAAAAGGTCTGCGAGCCAAACAACAGATATGCCGAGCGCCTGAATTCAGGTTCCTTGCTTATTCTGTGGGTCAGCTATTCTTAGGTGAGTTATTTTCAGCTTATGGCATTAGCCTGCTAAGATTAGGCGTCTGTGCGTTATCATTCCATCTTAGCATGCTCCTGATACAACTGTGGTTTGAAACAGATATTAATGGAGAATTCTGTCATTGCGTGTTTGATTTGTCGTTTCCTCTTTATGATAAGTCACTTGACAGTGACTGACATTATCTGTCTAAAAATGTCGAACTCCACGATGCTTTTTTTACGAGTTCACTGGGTCTCACGTAAGTTTTGTGAGACGAACACTCGTTCATACAGATTCGAGGATGGGTCTGTCATATGTTTATGTTTTAGGATTATGAATACATGGCGTGGTTACTGTCAGAGAAGGGATCCTTGAGTCAGTTGAATAAGAGATTTGCATTTCGCTTTCTAAAGCAAAGACCTTGGCATTTTCTATTATGCTGTTAGATATCAAGTAGGTCATGAAAATGAAGGGCACAATCCCACTTTCAATTTGATTAGTGTCAGTAACATCAAAGTTCAGACCAAAACAGTGCTCAGATGGGCTCTTCGCCCAGGGAAAACTAATTAGTTCCCCCTGAGTGCAAAATATCATGTAAAATATCATGCAAGCTCACTTCAATAGGAACCTTTCAGAAAATAACAGTTCCCCACCTTTCAAGTCCCCTTGTCTGTATTCTCTTTCTATTCAGGTTGCCTCGCTGTGTATTTGAAGTGTTGACAGCTAAAGAGAACATGCAAAATTAAACAAAAGAAATAAGGGCTCTCGATTTTTCAATGATAAGGAACAATTATTCATTTTAACATTGATGTATTTGAAAACACCCGGATGATAGTGATTTTTTTTTACTTGATTTGAATAATTTGTTAGTTAGTCTTAATTTGCATTATCTAGAAAGCTAATTTTACGGCTTGTGTTTTTATTATTTAGTGCAGATCTTGGATGCTTTCTACTGGCAATAAGGTTTGCTGTGACTTTGAGGTTGATTCATTAATTAATTTCATTGAATTATATGATCTGCGGCGAATGTTGTCCACAGAGAATAGTATAGTGATGTCTTAAATAAAATTGTTATTTAATTTAGTTGATAATTATCTACAGTTTTTTTGCATTTTCTCATTCCTATCGCTTATCACACAGATTTAGTATGTGTTGATTGTGTGTTGTTTTGTTGGATGGTATGGCATGATGGCAGGAGGGGAGACGAGTCACTCCACAAACCTACAGATCTTTGGTCATTCAGGTCAGCTCGCTTTGTTAACAGATAGCCTTCAAGCCACAGCTCTGGCTCAGCTACAAGGACAAGTCTGAGTCTTAAAAATAAAGACCTGTTTCCTGCTTTAGACATGCCAGCTGCTCAAAATAACAAGGCACTTAATGAGAGATCCAGCACCACATTGCATCAGCTTATTTTTGCCCTCAAACATCTTCTGTATCTGCTTCTATTTATACTGTCAGACAGGGAGTTTCAATCAGCAACCATCTCTGCTAAACGCAGACAACATCCAACATGTTTAATGTGTTAACACGTGTGCTATGTATATTGCTGAAAGTGCCAGTTATAGAACAAACTCGAAGCGTGAAGACATATGGGCAGTATCACATTGGTTTCGATGCTCTGAACATTTCCCCTTTACAAACAGTGTGTTTTACTGAAACACCAAAGAAGCAACTGGTCCTGCTACTAAACGTGAACCGCATGTCAAAATGTGGTGTTGTTTTGGAGGTTGCACCGATCTTAATTTGTTCAATCGGTTGCGAAGGATAATTTATCAAAATTAAGAAACAACCTGTAACCATATGTCAGCAAATCATTTGGAGTTGTTTGTTGCAAACGATTTAAGAGCAATGACCACACAAATGGATTTGAAGTTCATTTATATTACAAAGTTCGTGCAAAATTCAATTACTCCAGATCTGTTATAACAATGACTGAATGAGCAATTAAGAAAATGAATTATGATAGACTTTTTTTTCCACAAATATTTATCTAAGGTCTCATTTAAGTTAGAACGTGTGTTTGTTACTTACACTTGCATCTACCAGTATGTGATATATTATTTATGTGAGAATATTTTTTAGCCTTATTTACTGACACCAAAGGGCACCTGTAGGTGCATGCTGATTTGTTAAGGTGTTATAGCTGCACCCTTTATATGCAGTGAGTAGTATTTACCATGTTAATAACTTCTTCCTCATGTTAGTTATTAGTTTCAAGATGTAAGCATGATAAATGAGGACTAAATTGAGGATTGTATTTGTCTATGGTTTATGTTGTTTATACTGTTTACATATGATAGTGATGTCAGTGGTGAGGTTCTCTTTGGGGTGGGAAGCCTGCTAATGTGGCCTGAGGCACGAAGGACAGCCATCCAACATCTGAAATTATGGCTGTTATTGTCACTCTAACCACCACCAAGGCTAAAGAGAGGCAGATCGTGTATAGAAATAAACACTTACACTGGGTGACTGGCGGCGCGACGCTGCAGTGTGAGTGTGGTCACAGGCCATGAGTCACCCTATCCCCCCTTGGTGGGCCTTCGACAGGGAGGAATTTGGGCATGGGGCAGGGTGCTTGTTGCTCCCTTGTGCTAAAAACTAATTCGGGACCTGTCATTCTCTTGTTTACCAGTGCCTTGAGACACTTGTGTGCACTCCAACCAATCAGGAGGCACCTCGCTTTCACCCCAAAAAACATATTCATATCAAGGGTCATGATCGCCAATGGACCGCGACACCTACAAGTGGCAGGCTCTTCTATGTGAGTGATCATTTTCAGAAGTAACCCGAAAGTTACATAAATGCAACACTGCGCTTTTATTTTTGCCCGTGTTAAATTGAGCACGCCACCTCACAACTGTGACAGTCTTTCGCACATTGTCTATATTAAGACCCTGCTCAGAAAAGCATTTATATTTAGCCCTAGTTACTGGTGTTTCCATATCCTCCTCTGCTGAAGGAATATTTTTCTATTATAGAAAAGGCAGATTTTAAGGTTTAGGTAGTTTCCGTGAGCATTTGACTCAAATGTGATAACTGTGAAATTGTATCAGTGGATATATAAGTCTAATGTATTCTGTGGCTGGGTAAAGTACAGACAGAGGCATATTTTGACCTTCCTTTTCTCTGTTCTTTAAATAGCACAGAGAGTACTGTCAGTTATGAGGAATGTAAGTCCTAGATTTTGCATTAGGTTGAAGCCTCAGATGAGCTGGAACAATGCCTGCCTACCTTTAGGATCTCATTATTTTCCCTCCACACTGTCATTCCATCCAGCGGTCTTCTTGCCAACACGGTGGACTGTGAGTGGACAAGAATAGAACAGGCACATGAGGCTGTTGCGGTTTCCTCAAGGGTCATTGCATACAGCCTTGGTTATCAGATGTGGCTTAAGCTTTCACACTCCCGACTCCCCTTCCCCTCCTGTTAAATCACTGTCTGAGATCCTGTGATGGAGGCTCAGCTTGATGTGCTGATCAAAGTGGAGATCCTTAATGCCAGTCACAGTGAGGGGACAGAATGGAATATGAGATTAATTAGAAATCACAGTGGTGGACTCTCTCAGGCAGCAGGTGTTTTCAGTTACTATATATAGGTCCATTAGGCAAAAGAAGCACTAAGGCTGTCTGACTACGAGTCCTTCAATGGTTCAGAGGTTCATGTCTGCCCCTGGAATAGCATCTGCTACAAAAGAATCTTTTCAAGTACTAAGATTAATCTTCCCAGTCAGAAGGGAAGAGCCTGTTCTACAGGTGCCTGTTCCATGCGCCTGCCGAGCTGTTGCCCTCCTCTGTCATTTGATTGGAGCTGTTTTTAGAACACAGAGAGAAGAATTACAGCTCAGGAGTCCCCCCTAGAGCTGTCTTCACTCTTTGAACGTGTAGCTAGCCACTGAATCTCTGCAGAGTGTGTGTTGGTGGTAATGCTTTGCTGGGGACTCCATTCTTATATAAGAAAAAGCTGATATACTAGTCAACATGTCACATCGCCACAGTAGGCAGGAGATGACATGCAGTGAGACTCGATATCTGCAGAATGGGGAGACATAATTACGTAGCCGGCGTTGCCATGACAGCGGCAAGTTAGGGTGGTGGATACTAGGGTGTGGGGGTTGTCACAGACCAGGATTGCGCCACTTGCTTTTATGTTTCTATTTATAATCATCACCGCAGCATCATACACATGGACTGGTGGCGGTGAAAAACAGGCTACATGACAAAACAAATGGGCACCAGTGTTGCTCACAGCATCAGTGAACAGTGAATTTCTGGCTACTGTATATTTATGCTGCTTCATTGGCAGGTTTAAACTCTGCTTAATGGCATCTTATTCAAGTTGATGAGGATGAACGCATGGCAACACAACAGAAGATTATAGAATATAAAAAGTGTCTGTTTTCTGTCATGCCTTATGTGAACAGGTGGCATAATAGCATTGCCTGTGTTTATTCCCTCAAAAAGACCCTTAAGAAGATTAAGGCGATTAATGCCCTCAGTAAATCTCCCTCAGGCAACCGTAATTTCAAGTTGGTTGGATATTTCTCTGGTGTCAAGATGGACGAGACATTACACAGTCTGGACAGTGTGTGCCCTTCTTTGAATGTCACATCAGGATCAGTGTAGCTAACATGTACGTTTCTCATTTATTTATCAGTGGTCAGATAAAGGCCCCTAATATCTATTGCTTATTCAATATCTATAATTGATCATTTCTACCGGATGCTGCAGTGTGAATGAAAACACAGGGATCCAAAGAAAGACGTTTCGCAATCAGTGATCATCCTCTGCGGAATAGAGAGATGAAGTACCCTGTCTTCTGTGTTCTTACCTGGCAATCGATTCTCTCTGTGGAACAGGCTATATATAGAGCTCGGAGACCGAAGGGATGCCCTATCATTTCCTATCTGGCAATTACTCATAATGAAAGTAGTTGTCAAAGATAAAGGCAGTTATTATCAATGCACATCTCGCAGCGTCGCCACTCGATAACATACATGGAAGGATCCCAGGAATATGTATTCACAAACATATGAAGATTCCAGACTGTAAAAAAAACTGTTTTTGTTATATAATCTATGATAAGTTTTATCTGCATGATGTCCTGGTAGAGACAAGGAAAACTCCCTTTTAACAGATGGAAGATAGGATTTATGTAAATACCTTAAATGACCACTTCAACATTCCGTGCCAGATGTCCATTGAGTCTGATACAGCTGCTCCCAGCAGACTCCTCTCTTGACGGATTGGATGCAGTGATTGTTTATAGAATCTTTTATAATTGCAGGTTTCTGGGGATCGCAGGAGAAAAGGCTGTTCTCCTCATTTCTCCATTTTGTCTTCCCCTCCCTCTCCCCTGTTCTTTCTCTCTGATTTTAACACATATTTCTTTTGTCAAATCACATTTTCCTCAGCAGTTATATAATATGTACTGTCACACTGGAATGGATTAAGGTATAGGTGTTGTTGGTATTTGACAAATCCCTCTCTTTCTCTCTCTGCTTCCCCTCTGTGGACCTCAGTGGACATTAAGCCAGACGTACCATTGGCTGTTGATCCCTTATCTCCGTTGGACTTGCGCACAGATCTGAGGATGCTTGGGCCAGGTTCAGACCCAGGACTCTGGGAGAGACAGCTGCAGCAGGAGCTCCTGCTCATTCAGAAGCAGCAGCAGATCCAGAAGCAGCTACTAATAAGCGAGTTTCAGAAGCAGCATGAGAAGCTGACCCGTCAGCACCAGGCTCAGCTCCAGGAGCACCTCAAGGTCAGCGTTACACTGCACTGTTGTATGTAGGACACCAAAGCAGCTTACACAGTGCCACAGCATAAAACTACCGCGTACACAACAGCAGAGCACAACACAGCAGGGCATAGTGCAGATTAGGACAGAACATTATATATCAGAGCAACATTACAGATTGCAGATACGAAGGAACATCACAGCAAGGCAGCTGTTGAGCGGTACATTATAGCACAGTGTGAGTTTTGTTTTTGCAGACAAGTACCAAATTGTCCATCACTGCAAAATAGGAACTGCACCAGTTTACAGACACCACGGTGGTTATAAAAGTAGATTTATCACTGTCTTTCCATGCTGACTTGAGGCTGGCTTGTTTCTCAGCTTCAGCAGGAGCTCCAGGCAATGAAACAGCAGCAGGAACTTGCAGAGAAGGAACGCCGTCTGGAACAGCAGCAGCAGCAGAACCAGCAGGAGAAGGAGCAGGAGAGGCATCGACGAGAGCAGCATGTATCCTGCCTGAGCCTCAGGGGCAAAGAGCGCTCCAGAGAGAGTAAGACCTCAACACCGCCATCATCAACATCCACATCAGAAATGGAATTTGTTATTTTGAGGGCCAAAGGCAAAAGCAGGCATGAGCACCTAGATCATAATCCTCACTCTAATAAAAGTAAATTACCTTACTGTGTAGCAAGATATAACATATAACTGCGGGAAAGGAAAGCTTTACATTTGCTGAATGCTGAAAGAATACTTGTATATTCACACTGGGTCATGAACAGGCTTGTTATTTCTATAATTACTACTTAATATTTACATGTAGCGGGTCTGAAGATCAGCTGGCATGGCAGCTGCTTAACGTTAACTTTTTGAGCTTGACAGCAGTGGAAGTGGTGCCGAGGCCATATTAAGGCAATAAGTATTGCCCTGATAGTCAGTTGCTCTCAGGCTCAATCCTACTTTGGCCTGTTTAGATAATTTTGTCATATCTATTTTCTGTAACCATCTATCCATAGAAGCATTTATGAGACTTAGCTCAATATTATTTGCCTGTCTATATACTACTGGGGTACATTGTTAAATATATTTTTTGGTAAATATATCTGGGTGCACGCCCTCGATGCTTAATAATATTCCTTTTGGTATTTCCAGCAATGAGAAACATTTTACATATAAAATCTCAACATTTTCCAATGACCCCTTCGTAGGACAATTGACCTTATAATAACGATGATGATGATGATGTACGTAAAATGTTACTCAATCAATAAATATACATAAATAAATACATAACAAAGGCTGCCCAGTGTTGTTCAAGCTTTGAGTTTAGGAGAAAATGTCTTTCAATAGCACAATGCATCCTGCCTTAGTTATAGTATTTCATCTGTTTCTGTTTTTACCCTCTAGCTAATAATAGATGAGATTTATGACTTTGTCAGGTCAGGTAATAGGAAACTGTGCCTTGCAACCCACCAAATGAGAAAGAACATCTCTCTGCAGTATCATTTAGCAGCTTGCAACTAATGTAATGTTATTAAACCACTAGGGGGAGATCTTCCTACATAAGTCATGGCTGCTCAGAAAGTAAACTCAGATGGAGTAATACAAGAAAGTTTTCTGTACTTCAGGGGTAAATGTGATCTAGACCTGGAGGTTTCATGGGGGGAAGAATTAGATTTGTACTGATAGTGTGTATAATGAGTCACAGCCCTTTAGGGTAACCCCAATCCCTGCCTTTCCGTCTTTTGGTCTCACAGGTGCAGTGGCCAGTACCGAGGTGAAACAGAAACTCCAAGAGTTTCTGTTGAGTAAATCCGCAAAGGACCCTGCCATCAATGGTGCCAGCCATTCTTTCATCCACCATCCGAAACTATGGTACACGTAAGTACAGAATGGGATATAAATACAATCGCTATATATAAATCTTTATCGCAACAGCACTTAAATTTGATGTGTTCTCGTGTTGTCAGGTCCTCCCATCACACATCACTAGACCAAAGCTCTTCACCTCTGGGCGGCACATCCCCCACCTGCCACTATACTCTGCCATCACCCATAGAGAGCAAGGACGACTTCCCCTTGAGGAAAACAGGTTTGTTGATTTGCATTCGCATTATACACACGCCACATTAAAATGCACATACATAAATCTACATAGACACACCGCTTGTTATGAAATGTTGACTGACTTTTGAGATGTTGCGTTTAATTAGTGACTTTCTGCACTACTACACTGGGTTATTGATACATTAAGTGTCTTTTTGACCCTTGTCAATCAAGAGGTCGACGTGCCCACGCCGTATTTCCTGAGGTTGCTGATGACCTGCTAATAACATCAGTTAGGCTCATTATGACCCTTGCCTCTCACTCATTCCTCCAGGGCTCACCACAAAACCCTCATAAGGGATGACGCATGCCAGAAAAGAAACCTAAACCTTCCTCACTTTTATTTGGATAAATTAAAAACGCATAGCAGAACAGTGCACAATTTAGTTGCTGTTACTTGTACTGAAATTACCCTGCCATTATTTGAAAGGAAACATATTTGTCCCTATGTTACAACAATAAACCAAGTTCCTCTTTAAACTGTTTAGTGTTAAATGGGAGAATTAAAGCAAATTAATCTCTCCTGAGTTATGGGCTTTAAAATCTATTTTGAAAGGACACAGGTTCCCACCAAAAAGCAGCTCAGGTTTGTTGGTTTAAAGCTTGAGGAGCCCTTCGGGAATGGTTGTATAAATAAGAATAATTCCTGCCCCTTGGTTTGCATGAGCACAAGAGCTGGCCAGGCTAAAAAGTCATAATTCTGCAATGAGGTCACCAAATTACATGATGTTCTTTTCCCCTCTGTGTCTCTTTTAATTAGACTGAAAAACAATTATTCTTGTTGAGCTGTTTAACTACAGGCCTGTCATGTTGTGTATATATACAATTTAGTGATCAGTCAAAGGAATTATATATTATTTTACATAAAGTCACCGTGTGCAAAGAATAAATATTAGAAAATAAATGAAAGCTTGAGCAACTTTAATTTGCAATTACCATTTTAAGAACAGAGAAAGATCTCTAAATATATATATTTATGCCTCTGGTACATGTCTTTAGACCCACAGGGTAGGAAACTGCTTCAAAACAGTTAACTACTACATAAAGATAGTTTTTTAGAATAACAGAGATGTTAATGGCAGCATTGTGTGCTGTTCACCACAGACACAAAAAGGGTCTTGCACAAAGAATATATACATTTCAGTCTACAAAACACGTCTTCTGCTTTCATTCATGGCTAAATCATCTGCCCAGTCCTGTGCCTCGCTCTAGCACTGATAAAAAGTATTTCTTGCTCTTTGAATTCCTGAATCTATATGTGGTCATTTCCTGCTCAGGCCTTCCTCCCCCACTTCCTGTCTGTCTTCATTAAAGCCCTCTGAGAGCATGGCACGCGATGGGGACACACAAAGGTAGTGTTGTTCCCCGAGCCACTGGCTGACACTGATAGCTGATTGGCAGGTGTTGCCGAGTTAGAACGGGCACAGGCAGGATGAACCTCAACAAGACTGTTTGTTTAAGCAAAGATAGCTCTCTCAAAACAAAGTGGGGATGACGCGAATGCTTCATGTTAGTCACCCGCTGCTCCACTCGGGCAGACGGCCAAGCATCTTATTTTTTTCTGGTTGAGGTTTACAATGAGGCTTATGAGATACATATAAATAGTGTAATGCTTTTTTTTTATTTATTCAGATAAATGGTTTGGTGGATTGTAATTTTATTTCAGCATGCTGTTTCCCTTGGAAACCCAGTAAATGTTTGTCTCATTCTCATTCCAAGTACACTATTAATCATGACTATAGATAAACTTTAAATTCAAATTCAGCTTTACTCCTTTCGTTGAACATTATTTATTGTGTACAGGTTGAGGTTTATTACAGAATAGAATAGTATTACTATTTACAGTCAAGACACTCAAATGCTTAATCTGTTGAGATTACTGTGTTAACTATAAACAAGGAAGTACTAGAAATACTGAATGCTGTGCTTTGATCTCTAATGTTAGGTGCCCTATTATTAGTTATATTCTCCTTAAAAACAAGATAGCTGTGCTGCCCTTGGCGTCACTTCACTCATTCAAGTAGTTTAAAGAATTTCACATGATTAACCTGTTTACTTGGTTCACATCCTCTTTGGGTCACTTCCATGGACAAGAAAAGACTGGACTGAGGGCACACAATAAGTCTGTAGCAAGAGTAGTTGCAGCTTAGCAGTAAGAAGAGCAACACCCTCTCTGGTCGTGACCCAGTTACTGAATGTGGGTATTCAGCAGGTGCAAGAACATATCAAAGTAAAGTTTGTGTGGAAAATCCCTTTAATTAGAATATTATTGGATTTCCATAAACATTTATTTAAGAGTTTAACTGATTTTATAACATGGAATGGGTAACTATAAAAAGCTGTGTTATAAGGGCAAAGGTGCAGGCCCCAAAGCACATTAATTCCTCCATTTCACCGTCAATTTAAACAGCGGTTTCAAGCAAATGCATAGCAGGCCTTCCTCTGTACAGAACACACACTCCATCTGTACACAACCATCTGTCCAGGTCGAGGCTCTAATCGACACAGGCGCTCACACTGACAGCAGAGTTAAAATTCTGATTAAGTGGAGATAGCATTACGCGTTCACTTGCAAAGCCGGCAGGGTGTAGAACCACTTTCAAATGTAATAAGGTGATGGATTTATGATTCTGGTATATTAGAGGCATCCTGTTTTCTGAGAAAGCAGAGCAGAAGTGACCCAGGTGTTAAGTGTATGTGCTTTGCGCCTTCCGTCATTGCCTCCTGTTGCACTGTGCACCAGGGCATTTTTTTCCATGGAGACCAGTGAGAAAGTGTTTGTTCCCATGCGGCTGTCTGGCGTTCCCGTGGCGACCAATTGGGATGCGTCGCTTGATGGCTGCAGTGTGTAAAAATAGAAAGCAATCAAGGCAGCAGGGCGTGAAGCAGATTCATACAACTCCCAACAGCGTTTTCTCTCCATTTATCTCTCCTGCCTCCTTTCTTCCTCCCTCGCTTGCTTTCATTCATCCTCACACCCACCGGATTAGAGGTCTGTATTAGGGAATAGGGTTTTGCTGCCTTTGACAGAAGCCAGAAATAGCAGCATCTGGCCTACTCTCCTAGCTGTGCCCCTATCTCCGCTCCCTCTCCTCCAACCTGCAGCACACCCACGTTAAAGCCTCACTTCCCTACATATAGCAGTATGTTGTACACGCTGTAAAAGGCCTTTTTAATTATTGATCCGAAATAAATAATTGAGAAAAGATGTCTATTGTGTAAGAGAAGGTTTACATAACATTAATGCAAATTTGAGCCAAGGCCAATTTCATGAATCTTGGCTTCATTGTGGCACCACTGCAAAATAGTTTAGTGGAGGCAGTCATGAGTTGTGTGTGACAGTGTTAGTATGGAGCAGGGTTTTCCTGGAAAGATGTATTTATGCTCCATAAATCCACCTGTTTAAGTATAGGTTTAAAATAATTCAATAATAAAGTATAAACAGGAGGCCAATTGTTGACAAATGTCTTTAAATCCATCATTAATCATTGAAAAGTTTGACGGCAATATTTAGAACGAGGAAAAATGGTCTGTCAGCTTTTATGTTGATGGACTGGATTTGTAAATCTGGATAAGTTCAAGCCAGGCTGTGTGTGACTGCGGAGTGCATTCAGACTGTGTATTTGGGTATCTCTGTTTTGCATTAGGAGGCGGGGGCGTGGGGAGAGCCTGAAACATCTGCCATGTTTTTGTGTTAGTTTAACTGTTGCTACTGTATCAGGCTGTGGTCACTAGGGCGGCAGGTAGTGGAGTATTTCACTTAGAGCCTGTGTGTTGCTAACCCTAATTTAATCCAGATGAGGTGGAAATAGGCCCAAACCTGACTCACTTAAATTTATCAAGTACCTGGCCTGAGAGTTTGAGGATATTTCTTGTTTTTAAACTGATTCATAGACTCTCATGCTGCAATGTTGCTATTTTCTTTCATAATGTTCATTACACTGGCTGGAGGCAAGAAAAAAAAATACTGTTTGATTCTTAATAGTCATAGCGTCATAGCACACTCACCTTTACCTCACATCCCCCTGATAGTTTGAATTTGGACTTATGTCTGATATCCTTTCTTATTCTCTAGCCTCTGAGCCCAACTTGAAGGTACGATCCAGACTGAAACAGAAAGTAGCGGAGAGGAGGAGCAGTCCAATGCTCAAGAGGAGAGACGGCAACATCATGACGCCTTATAAGAAGAGGGCACTGGAGCTAATGGGTATGTAATGTTGGCTGTAATTTGAATATTCCTGACTAAGAAGCATTATTCTTTTTACAACAGAAAATGCAGCAGCTACATAATAAACATGCATTTTGGCTTGTAGGACCGTATGATTATGGCTGCTTTATGTAAAAAAAAAAAAAGCCCATTGCATTCGGATGAACATAGACCTTTAACTGTTACGAGGATGCAGAAGATATTCCAAGTTTTTGTGTATCTAGTGTGAGCATGCATACTGTGTCTAACTCCTTGATGTTCTGTAGACTCTACGCCCACTAACAGTGCCCCTGGCTCTGGCCCCAGCTCTCCCATAGGGGCCTCAAGTGCCTTGGGGGCTGAAAATGGACCCTCCTCTTTGCCTACTACAACAAAAACTGAGGTATGTTTGTAAAATGTCAGCACTGCTATTTATTTGCCAAGAAATTAAGCAAATAGCTTACTCCTATTGTTTTTTATTATTTCATGCCAAGTTCTAAAAAGCCTGCTTGGCCTTCTCCTCACAGCTATAAAAACAGCCAGTTGTCCACTGCCTGCTACACTCCAATGAAAATGGCTACCCACACTGACATTAAAGAGGCACAGCTTGACCCATATGTCTGATTCCCCAAAGTCTACATGTGTGTAGTCGACATGCAGGAAACTAAATGCACTTTCGGTGTTTAAGTGCGGAACGCAAACGTTGAAAGCCTGCAAGTTTTTATATGTAACATTTCTCTCCGAATGTCTTTTGCAATCAGTTTTTTCTTTAAAAAAGCCACATCTTTAGTTTGGCTGTAAAGTTGCTGTTGGCTTGTCATTGTATTTCTGTCATTGGCCTGGCTACAGTGCCTGAGTTGTTCTGAGGCGTTTCCCAAAAGATTCATGGCTGAGTTACGGACCAGAGCTCCCCTTGGACCGAGCTCACAAAGAACACCATTATAAAGGGTGGCAGATATGACACATCTCTGAACAATCTTAACAGAGCAGCTGTGTTTTCCTTAACCATCGCTGTTTACTCTCCCAGGGACCTCCAGTGACACAGAGAAGGGAGAAAAGCCCTGACATCAGACTGAGGGTTGGGGCTCAGGGAGACAGACAAACTGTGGAGTTTAATTGATATCCCAGGCACTGGTAGCCAAAGACACCCACATGCTAACAACATAAACACACAGGATTGCTATTGTATTGGTGCAAGCTGAGGCTCTCATGAAAGTCATTGGTGGACTGCGGGGCTGCCCATAGACCTCATGCCTGTTGCAAAAGCAATGCGTGTTTATGCACCGTTACATTAGGTATCCTTTTTCAGAGGGAACGGGTCCCTCGGGTCAAATATGGGCCGGATATCCACATACAGGTCACTGAGTACTGGTAGGGGTTGGAAGGATAAACAAGGCTGTTCCAAAACCACATGCTGGTCCACTGCGCTGCTGGGTACAGGAAGTATGCCCCAGTGCTGATGTTCTCTGAGAGAGTAGCCTGAGGGTGGGGACCAGGGAGCGGGAACAGCCATTAGGCCAACTGGGGACGGACAAACTGAGGGTGAAGCGGTAGATTAAGAGTTTTTTTTTAGAGAAAAATGTTATAACAACCAAGCATATCATTCTTATTTCTGTGAAACTGCTGGAAACTTGCTGCTTGCCACTCCTTCAAACCATCATCATCCTCATAAAAACTCGTACTGTTCCATTTTTAGCAGGGAGGGCTGTTTTTTGTCATAGCGCATTAACATTCACTGCACTTGTAACCTTTTGAAATTGTCCATAGTGGGATTGCAGAATCTATGGCCTCCTCCTAAATCTCCTTTGCTCTGTCCCATGTGTTTGATTTAGAGATGGCCCTCACAGCCGAGATTATTCCGACCTGAGGGCTCCGTGTCCGTGCTGAGTTTGTACACATCTCCTTCTTTACCCAACATCTCTCTGGGGCTTTCAACTGCAACTTCACCCATTAGCGTAAGTAACGGTTCGGTCAATATCTCTAGATACTCTGTATTCCCATTTATAAAATTGTGTTAATACAACAGTGCATTGTTTCAGCGCTGGTGAGTTTCTTAACTCAGTTTGTTAGTGAAAATCTGCCATCAGTGGCTGTCTGGATTCCTGTACGAGCGCAGGTCATTGACCTGTGGCCCCAAATGATTTTATCGCCCTTAGATAAATATTGTTCTGCAGTGTCTCGTGTCAGGCATGCTGTTATCTTCCTCTATTACCTCATTTATCACCTCTTTTAAAAAGTTCACTCAAGTACAACGCTTGATAAAAGAGCACATGATATATCATCTTTTACCTACGGCACATTCCAAAGAGGCCAGCTACTCTTCTGCAGTGACTTCTAGCCATTGCTGGTCTCTCATTTCACCAATGGTTTGTAACAACAGGAGCCATTGGTATTCAAAAAGAGGAGCTCATACTGTATAATTTGGTTTGTTACAAGTTTGACTTACCTCGTCACTTGTATCTTCTCCTATCAGGCCGCCTTGGGGTTGAAGGACAGATCAACAGAAATCAAGCATGGGCTGCCCGGGCAGCTCCTGGGTCCGGTGCCCCTTCAAGCTGGTTTGGAGTCCAAAGTGAGCCCCAGTCACCAGGCGCTTCTTCATCACCTCCTCCAGAAGGAGCAGATGAGACAGCAGAAGATACTCTCCTCTGGTAAGGCATGCTGACAAACATTTCCTAGTGTTGCCTTACCCTACTTATTGGTGTATTTTAAATTGAACTTTGACTTTTTTTTTGCCAAGGCTCCATGTTATCCCACCCTCAGTCCCCTCTGGCTATGAAGGATCGCCCCTCCAGCAGTCGCCCTAAACTACCCAAACACCGGCCCTTGAACAGGACCCAGTCGGCGCCACTGCCCCAGAACACACTGGCCCAACTTGTCATCCAGCAGCAGCACCAGCACTTTCTGGAGAAACAGAAACAGTACCAGCAGCAGATCCACATAAATAAGGTATTGTGCTGTTCATCAATATTCAAATCACAAGGGAGGATTTTGACTTTCATGTTGCTTTTCTCTGCATTCTGTTTTCCATGTCAGGTCTCGTGAGGTCTCATTTTACTGCAGGCGGTCCGATTTAATCATTTAAAGCACACAAGTGCAGATCTATTTTTAACCTTTTGTACAGGCATCTGTGGTAGCTCAAGTATACGGTCCATTCTTCCCTGGAATCCTGATATTATTTCTGCGAAGCAAAGAACTTCTGCCTGACTTCAAATGGGGAAGAAATGCTTCCCCTGCACTAATTCTGTTATCATAGCTCAAAGCATCGGTGCTGCTCACATGCAAACTCTGTGAAATTCAATTCAGCTAAGTTCAAATGAACGAAAAAGTGCCCAGAATACATTTTGTTCCTCTGTGGCAATATTTGTGTTTCTGTAAGCCGGCCGAGGTGACCTTGCTATATACAGAGTGTAATTATTCTGGTGAGGGACGTGTGTGAGATGGCAGACACTGTGAAAGGCAGCATTGTGTGAGCTCACATACTGATGTGTCCCAACACTGGGCAGTCAAAGAGCCATGGGAATCATTGTGCAACCCTTACCTAGAAGTATTGAAAAACACAAAGCACCACAAACAGTCAGTGAGTTGTACAATATGGATGTGCAGCTTTTATAATAATTCTGTGGAAATTCCCCAGAAGGATAAAAAATCACAGAAATAACACAATAATAATTTTAATACCAGCTGTGATTATTGAAATGTACTCGGACGTCGACTTGCAAACAGCTTTGGAATAATAATGTCAACTTGTCCAGAAGCAGGTGAACAAGCGCTGCTCTAATCAGACCAATGAGATCACAAGTAAAGCCACTTTAAGTGGAGGTTATAAATGGCCACTAATCAGGGATGAGCCCTCAGTGTTTATTGGGTGGGATCTGCGAAACATTGCCCTAATTAATTTCCTAACACCGGCTTGTCTGTGGTTGTTTTTAAACGCCCTTCAGCTCCTGCAACAGTAGGGGGCACTAATGGAAATTTACAAGAGCTTAGTGATTTTAGGAAAAGGTAGGAACAGTGTTTACTAATGCTGAGCTAAATAGACTAATTCCCTTAGCTGAAGGGATATTTATAAAAGGCCTACTTTCTGCAGACAATAATGTTGTCGGTAACCAGTTGGCACGGCGCTTTCAGCTAATGTTTTTGGAGCCTTGATCAAATGACGCAATAACATCTTGTGCTTTAGCAAAGTTGCAACTAATCCTTCTACAATGCAATGGCCAATAGTCTCGGACTGCCTGTCCCGCCTCAATAAAACAATGGATGAGTTACAATCTGTTAAAACTTCACAAAGTTAGAACAGCGATGTTTCTTCCAGGACCTAAATGCAGGAGAGAGACATGTTTTAATAGGCTTAGGAACCTGGTACACCAGGTCAACTCAGAAGTTAAAAGTCATGGTGTCATTTTGGACTCTTAAATCTTTGAAGCCCATATTAGCAAAGTGACAGAGACAAGCGTCTTCCAACTGAGAAGTGTTTCCAAGTTTGGCCATTCTTGTGGCTTATAATATTTCAATGCTTCCTTCACTGGCTTACCAAAAAGATTTTTAGGAAAACTTTAGCTAGTTCAGTTCAGTTCAGTTCTCTAACAAAGACTAGGACACACGACCCTGCACTGCATCTCCATTTAGAATTGATCTTAAGGTATTTTACTCAAACACAAATGATACATCATCTTACTTCTTTTGTCCCAGCCGAGAAGCCTTTTTATCTGTTTTGTATCTCATCTATTTCTATTTACTTATTTTTCTATAATTTTCTATTTTTTGGTTTTGCTGTAAACTTGTCTTGTTTGCATATTGAGCTGCATTTAGCATGTATGAAATGTGCTGTAAAAATAAAGTTACTATTATTATCTCAATGTGTTTTGCAGCTGTTGTCCAAGTCCATTGAGCAGTTACGTCAGCCCAATGCGCACCTGCAGGAGTCAGAGGAAGAGCAGGAGGAGCAACACAGAGAGCAGACAGAGAGCATGCAGCAGGACAGACTGCCCCCTGGAGGAGTCATCAGGAAGCACACGCTCAGCAGTAGCAGCAGCAATGGCTCGAACGGCGAGCTGCACGACGGTCACTATGGGGTCATCAAGGTCAAGGAGGAGCCGATTGATAGCGAGGATGAGGCTCTGACCAATCAGAGCTTGGAGCAGAGCGCATATCTTCACCAGGTCAAAGGGAGACTGGTGATAAGAGCCGTGATCTGAGAAGGGAAGGGGATGACATCACACACTCCAACATTCGCAGATAAACAAGTCTCTATGTGCATCTACATCCTTGCAGTTTAAGCATACACACATGTAAACACACACACCACACATACACACACACAGAGACAGCAGCCATTGCACTGCAGGCCTGCTCACCCTTTCACAACAATGACCCCTTCTCAGTCAGCTGCAGCCTCGCTCATCCCTCAAGACTCTTTGTGATCTTTGCTTAGTGCTCTCTGTAAAATACTTATGTTACATTTTTGTGTATATAATATGAAGACAAAATTAGATCGTTCTTTCTAAGAGCTGCTTTGGTTGTCTGGTGTCTGCTCAACTGACAAAATACGTACATGTACAATGTACATATGCTGTGGATTTAGCATGGAAGAGGATTTCTAGAGGAAAAGTTGAACAGGTGTTGAGTTTCGAGGAGCTGACCTGTGTACATTCTCGCCATGAAAAATTTGAATGCTCTCCTCCACACTTTGTTTGGAGTGATCATGAATTGTTACGACGCGTTAAAGAAAGTTAAAAGCCTAATTACCCCTCAAAAATCTGCGATGATGTTCCATTCTAAGTTGTCTCTGAAGTGAAATAATGGACGTCTGTCTTAAAGAGAATGTAAATCCTAACAGTGGATGCTCCTTTGGGGCAGACTTTGGCGCTTGGAGTGATATTGCCATTGGAATATGGTCCACCGCTCATATTGCAATTTGAAGAATAAAGCACTAAATCCCTGCTTGGGTGTACAGGCATCTCCCAACACATCTCCATGTCTCTCTCTCAGAGCCAGGGCCCTGAGTTAGCTGAGCTCTCCTCCCTCCCTCCCGCTGGGCCCAAATCAAAGCTCAGCCGGGTTCCTGCCCAGCTTTCAGCAGAGGAGTCAGACAGAGAGAGAGAGAGAGAGAGAGGGCCGGGCAGGAAATGCCTTCTAGAAGCCAGGAGTTGGAGTGATTCATGTGTGCAGGAATGTTGAGAGAGGAGGACCTAGGGTTGGAGGAGTCCAAGGGGCCAGGCTTGAGAATTGATTTACTGTCAAGGAGAATTACAAAGTGAGTGGGGATATAGTTAAGGGAGTCCTATATATGGAAGATCACTTCCTTTGTATCCCCTAGTGGCATGCTTACCTCAACATGCAGGTTTGATGTAACTTCAATAAAAAACCCAGGACGGGACCTTGCTTCTTCTTCTTTTTTTTTTATTTGAGCCTGTTTTCCCCTTAAAGTGCCCATTGCGACATGTATAGTCTGTCTTAAAGTGATCAATCAAATGTATTGGATAGCTGTAAACCGTTCTGTTTCATTTGTACCGTCGACTAACTGTGTAAATGCTAGTGAGATTCTGTGTTCAGACTCCTGTGAAATCCAAACTGTCTGTCTTATACTGTACATTCAGATTGTCCGGTTTTAATGTTTTTTGTGTAAGTAAACACAATCAGAACAATGTGAGTCTTGTTCTCTTGGTCCTTTGATTTGGTTGTAACGAGAACCCCTCTGCTGCCAGTGAAGGGGGGTCGAGAGGCGTCGGGGTCCTGGGGTCTGTTCATAGCAGTTTGCATTTCCTCTTTTTTTTTTGCCTTGTGTGATATACCTTTTTTAAAATAAAGTTAATTTACCTTTGAATTTCTTTCCTTTCGCTAATCATTTATACATATTTCTATCTCATTGTGGCATCACATGCTTATGACAGACAGACATACAACATGTAGGACGCCATTAAGGCTTAGAAACATATAATATTGACATAAACCTTCGCAAACGGACTTTCTAAATCATTAGACCAGTGCTTTTCCCACACTAGTTCCTTTAACCCAGCTCTTTATTTTCAGGGGATCTATGTAACCCCTTAAAGGGAGCTTAAGAGGCTTTCAGAACATTTCTTTGATGTGAACAAGCCAGGCTTATTGTGGCAGTCTTAGACCAGTCTAGATAAGGTGAGCTGAGAGCGGCTGATATATGACTTGCGAGGATACTTTCAAAAAACGCTTACGCAATTTCACAGCGAGCTTAGTTCATAGGACTGGCTTGATATGCTATACACACAAAGTTCCCTCACCTCAAGGTT
Source organism: Macroramphosus scolopax (assembly GCA_901007825.1). Lineage (NCBI taxonomy): Eukaryota > Metazoa > Chordata > Actinopteri > Syngnathiformes > Centriscidae > Macroramphosus > Macroramphosus scolopax. The sequence goes on along the minus strand of CAAKHC010003026.1, from coordinate 48,939 downwards.
GCGAGTTTATCGTTGGTGCTCCGTGGACAGGTTGGTTTAAGTAAGACCTTTATACTGGATAATAGATTGTATTCAAATGCAAACTCTCATGAATCTGTCACGAGAGCTGCTAAAGTATTCTCACAGTGGTGTAGAGTTACTTCACATTAGGAAGTACTTGAGTTAAATTAGACACTGACTCTCTTAAGTAGATTCCATCTGTCTTGGGCTTCAGGGTGCCTGTGTGAGCTGCTACCAAGACTCTCAAGCTGCTAACAGAGACAGTTGTAACAGCAAACACACATTTTTACAGGTGTACATACCTTTTTTCCCTAACATGGATTGGACTTACAGTACGACCTGGGCGTGTGACCTACAGTCCTATAGAAGTCATCTATTTGTATACAGTGTGCACATACAAACATTGGCAATTGATGATGATTATGGTGAGTTTACAGAGGAATTTAAATAGTTTCTAATGCACGAAGACCAATAAGAAAACATACATCCTCTCAAATGTAGTAGACTTACAGTAAATGCAATCTAAGCCCTGTGTTGCTGACAACACTTCATATATAGGTTATATACTGTATATATTCATACAACATGAACTAGACCTAATAGCTCAAACCACGTTCATCAGGACTCATTCCAACTTTCTATTTATGTCACATCATTGCCTTTGAAAATCGTCCTAATTGAGAATGTTGCAGATCTGCACATACGTAGAGGTAAATTACATCTCAGCACGCGGGTCTTTCATCAGTCAACTGATGGCCCGACGCCCTAACATGGACCTTTGGTGATTGTTTTTCCTGCAATCAAGTCTACACCAGAGACTCAAAGCAAATCCAATGAGTTGCCAATGATAAGCATTAACAAAAACAACCACTGGGTCTTTTACCTCTGTGTTGCATCTTACCACTCAAGCTGAGGAGAGTAGATTTCTCAAGATGACATAACAACACTACTAGGAGTGAACTCTTGCCTAAAGCTGGGCCTTCACTGTCAGATTGTAGAGATGTCGTTGTTTAATTACGACTCTGTACGGACAAATCGTCTGCAAAGTACATTTTGATCATGATGTCATGACCTCATTCTTCACATCATATGACCATCATGGTTATTTGCCATTCGTCAATAAAGATTTGTTTGAAAGCTCCAGGCTAGGTCGAAGTTCGTTTAAGAACACATGTTGAAACTTTGAAATAAAAAGGACTTGAAGCTCGATCAAACGATGTGGATACAAAGGATTGTCCATTTTGCAGAGTGAATTAAAGTCAGTCATTAAAGGTTGAATGTGTGATCAAATGAAGCCCAGCCTGACATCCAGCTTCTGTCCATGAGACTCTGTCACTAAATAAATCACTTTCAGATGCTCGGAGCATCGACCCCGCCTCTCATTCAACTGTACGAGGGCCTGAAAACTGCTGGCGAAAGTTTCTGATTAGTCAGAAATTTGGAAACTAATGTTGATTAACATTAATCTAATGTGGTGGTGGAGGGTTGGGGGGACATCAAATCTATTTCAAATCTATCATCAAGCTGGATGAAGATTGAATTCGGGGGATAAATGAGAACAGCATTTGTTCACTGACTCTACTGTTTCAAATCCTGCCCACCAAAGTTGAAGATGACAGACAGCTAGAACAGCAAAGGAAATTTTCCTGCTTTCTTCTCAAGATTTGTCTGAATCTGGCATCTCGTGGTCCAACGTGGTGTTTTTCTTTCCATGTGCTGTTAACCATGCTCGAGGTGTGGGACACTGCAGTGCAGCGCTGGCGGCGAACAGGAAGAGAGAGTTTTTGTGTACGTGTGTGAAAAAGTCCACCTCGCAAAAAAGAAAGGAAGGATGATGTCAGCCGAGCGTGGAGTCATCTGTTGGAGTCTGTGATGTATCGGCCTGTCCGAGGCCAACGTTTCCTTCTTTGATGGCTTGTGTGCCTGTCATTTCATATTCAATCCCGTATTTCTCAAGATGAATACATCTGAGACGACTCTTACAATATAAAATGGATTCTTGTTCCTGGTTGGACCATCTGTTGACTTTAGTATAAGTTGTGACTGAAACAAACGTCCTTTCAAGAGCAGAGGATGAAATCCATATCTGGTGCTCTTGTCTCCTGAGATAAAACATCGATGACCCCAGGTAGATAGCTTTTATATCTGTGTCCGTCTCCCTGACTGGTGTCATCCACACTGTTATCTTAGCCTCTCAAGGATTAATATACCTTTTCAAGTTTAATGAGATAAGAGACCTGGGGGAGTTCTCCCCGCTGTGTTCAAAGACCATCCGGCCTTAGGAACTGCTTTATCTCAGCCACTGATTGACCTGCCTGATACTGAGGAACCACAGTGACCCATGCGGGGAAGTAGCCTCTTCACTGAGGCAGCAGGATTGGCAAACTTGGCCTCTGCTTGTCTGGGAGCTTCCCATTAGTGGGGCTCTGGCGTCACCTGGGATGCCGTCTCCTCTGTTTGATTGCTGTGACCGGGCACTTTTACGTGCCTACCTCCCTCACACCATCCAATCCAGAGCCCGTAAAACATGTCTGCTGCTCTCCCGACAGTTGGACAGGACGTGTTTGGAAGTGTTGCCTGAATGCACCGCGGGGTGATATGACACCCCGAGGGCTCGTAAGACTTGTGATTTCTTCGGCGAGCCCATGCCAACAAACCGTCGGGTTCCAGCTCTGTTCCCTTTAAACTGCTGCCATTTGTAGCTCGTGCCTGGAGACCACTCGGCTTTGTCTTGTGATCTACAGATGACACGTCAACTCACGACATAACTGCTTTACTCTTTAAACAAAGAGTGCATTTCAAAAATATTCAGGTCACATAAAAATTGAACCTAATCGTAAGTACATTATCACTGAACAAACACTCATTCAATGTTTGACCTTGTCTGATATTTTACAATATCTGGGCAAATTTAGGACCAGTGTAGGATGGGGAATGCAGCCGGAGGGAGAATTGATCCAGTGGGATGTTTTTAGTGAGGGTTTCTCTCATTCTCACTATATATGCAGAGGATAAAGTGAGGGCCCCTGGTAACGCATAAAGGGAGTTGGTTCCCGCTACACACTATATCACTGGCAAATCTCTGAGGGAAACATCTGTGTGTGCAAACATGCCTCGCGTGTTGGTGCGGACAGGAGACAGTGGGAAATCAGGACTCCGGTCTCCATCAATGCTGCTGGCTGTTTGCTCAATTTTGAAAGAACGTCATAACCCTAGATTACAGGACAGCCTGTAATTAATGAATATAAGCTTGAAGGACTGAAGTGATACAGCTTGAGGCTCTGATAGGCTGTGTACTGGCACAATAGTGCTTTGAGTGCTGACATTAACATTTATCAGGTATTCAAGCTTTGCCATGTTTGTCATCTTAGTTTTGAGACTCATGAGATGTTATAATTTGCTAATAACAATATATATAACAATAATATATAATAATATAATGTTACTAAAATGTAATTTTACAGCTACATTGTCGATTTAACTTTATTCAATTGTTTTGACTCGGTTGTATCGCGAATATCTTTATTTCTTAATTGTGAATGGAAACCAAATTTAAAGTTAAATACCACAAGTTATACCTGTTATATCTTAACAGGCTTGTCAACCACATAAAGGTGAGGATTTAGGTGCGTATATGAGTCAGGTGCTGTGATAAATGAATTAGCTGTGTTCTTCTAGGACACAAATTAAGTTAAGGCAGCCATGAATTTAAATTACGCCTCAGTTTGGCAAACGATGTTTATCCTCGCTCTGTGAAACCCCCTGTGGGATCCTGAGGGACCGCGGACGGTTTAAATCAAATGTTTCTGGACAATATATGGGCTCTGAAAAGTTTTAGAAGCAGTGTGGTGTTAATGTACCCTGGAGAGTCACTGTGTAATACACGTAATTTATAATGAGGAATAAACTGCACGGTTCCATGTTGTGTGACTGGTTTGGGACGAGGCCAGACTGTGAAACAGCACTGTGACAGATCCTCAGTGCTACATCACAGTTTCAACAGAACAGCTCAGTGTAGGCATGCTGTCGACTGAACATAACGCACCACTAACGTAATGTAAGAATGTGTTACCCGACCAGACGGGACAGCGTTGCCCACGCCGGCGCTGAGAGTCGTGACGGAGCGTTTCTCCTGACAAAGTGGGAAATCATCTACATGTGGGGGATCATGTGATTTAAATGCATTGGATGCCACGAATTGTGGTAAAGTGAGGTTAACGGCAGTTCCCCCCTCGTGTTTGGGAGTTCAGCTGGCACTGCCACCTCATACGGCCTGGTGTTAATCTGCCATGAACAAGCCTGCATTATGCCAAGAGTGGAGCGAGGAGCGAGAGGCAAACAGGTGGCCTGGACTTTTCGCTCATTCCTGGCCGGTCTTGAACGCCGGTCTCATTACACAAAAGTTGGGCAGCTTGAATTCTTTTGGGGAATTCCTGCTAAGCCGCATTGCTTGTAAGTGAAAATAAACCTCAACGTGTTTACAAATGTTACTATTAACGGTGCGATGAGGAACATTCACTGTAATGAACCTGGAAAAAAAGGATATTTCATTATTTGAGCAAGATTGATAGAACTGTCGAGTCGATGCGGTTAATATGAAACTACGACCAGCAGCTGTTGTCGTAGCTTATCTAAGTATGAAGACTATAAACAGGGGAAATAGCTAGCTGAGCCTGTCCACATCCCTGGTCATTAAATCACAACACTTCGTCTCAGCCCTCGGCGAGCGATACCGACGTACGAGGCAACCTTTGTGTGTCTGGATGAGATGCAGCGGACTGTCCTTTAACTCCTGTATGAAGCCCTTCATGTCATTATGAGACACTCAGGGGAGCCAGATGGGCCGCTCAGATTTACTGTCTGTTCATCGCACCTATTCAAGTCCTTTACATTCATGACACGAGTGGATTGTGTGGACATGTTCTACTCTGATACTAAATGTTTTAATAGAAATTATTCTATTTCAGGCCTGTTTATTGTGCTGCAGCTGTTTGAATAGTGTCCTGAGTGAATGATGATGACGGTGTTGATGGCTCTTCATTCTATTGTTTGACATGGATGTGATACAGAATGTGCAAACGAGACAGGTGATATTTTTTTTCTTTATTCAGATTTCATTCTTGTTGTGTTACGATTAATAAGAACACACGTTAATGACCTGTTTGATTTTCTGTGAATATTTAGTTTTGAAAATGGGGATCTTCAACTGCTCCGTAAATAAAACGTCTATATCGTTATACCTGAGATAAAAACAGGACATGAATATCTACGAGTGAAAGATAACAGACGTCTTCTGAAAGAATGTGCACGTCATAAAGTGTCTTCAAAAGATCTCGTCTGCTGTTATCACTTATGGCTCTGGTGCAGCGCAGTGTGTGATCCCATGGATTTGAAGGAATGGATAGCAGATTGTCTGCAGGCTCCTACAGACACCACAACAGCCTGATTTCTCCATTAAAAAATTAAAAAAAATGAACAAATGACTCTTACTTTGTGCGGTTTTAGGAGGGATTGAAGTTCAGAGCAGTTCTATATCAGGTCGAACCCTCTGTGAGTTACAGGTTTACTGAAAGGTTTATTTGATCGCCTGCTCAATGAGGACAATCCTCTGTGTCCATTAGAAATACAAAGAGCACTGAAACCAAGCGAATCCTGAGTGATCAGACACACTTCACTTCTCAGCATTATGTTTTCACGTAGCTCCTTCTTCTACTCTAATAGACTCAGTCAGGTGTCAGTCAACAAACCCCAGACAGCCTGGGGAGTGATGGCAGCTGCAGGCCTCTGGTGCTGCGCTTGGACTGAGATGAGAGAGTGCGGGGAGAAAGAAGCAGGTCTGCTTTCCATAAAGAATTGGTATCTTGAGGGGCAGCTCCACTTCATAATCATAAATCGTCTGGATGGAAATTGGGGTTTCTTCTTATCCCAAGAAAGTGGTTTGAAAATCAAAGATTGGCCGGTGGTTATCAAGACAGTTTAATATGAAAGAAAGATGAAATTTCCTGCAGTTTTCTGTCCTGTTTTATGTTAAGTAAACTACAGAATGTAGTTCAATGGAAGTTCAATGGAAGTTTTTCCTTGAATAATGGACGTATACTCTCACAGGTCAGTTCACCTTCTCTGGAAGCGAAGAGTTTGAATGTGAGGCTCTGGGTTTTTTCTCATTGATCCAGTAATGTCAGGTCCCTCCTGAGGTCCCCAGCTTCTTCCTGGCTTGTGCTCCGGCCAGCTCCAGCCCATGCGTGTAATGCTGTTTGTAATGAGAATTCTAAACAGGGAACAGCAGCGAGGCATGACAGGAATGTGTTTCCATTGGAAGGCTTGCTCCACGCAAGAAAAAGAGATGGAAAAAAGAGATGAAGAAGAAACGTCAAGTTGTGTCCAGAAGGCACGCTCACTTGGGCCAAGGCGGAAGACTAATGTTATTGTACATTAACTGTCACACTGCCAGCCCGACCTCACCAATTGGTTCCTACCAGTTTCTCCCCCGCCTCCCTCTCCGTCCCTGTGCTTCCTCAAGACTCTGTTTGCTCAGGTGGACAGTACAGTGACACTGTTCTCAAAGAGCCGGTCTTCCCCCACCTAACCCATGCATGGCTGCAGATTGTGTCATGGAGTCTGGAGGGCCCTGCAGAGACCTGGAAGCTAAAGCTTCACTCTGGATGGAAGGCAGCAGGAAGCTGGAGGAGAAACACCAGGTGGGACAGTTGGAAAATGGAGGGATCATGCAAATGTTAAGAGGTTAGGAGAATGAGTAGCATAAACAGAGGGAGAGCAAACAAGGGGAAAGAAGTTGGGTTGGAAAAGAAAGACAAGGAGTGAGTGAGATGGAGAAAAAACCCGACCACCCATTTGGAAATTGGGTGGTTGCAGTCAATGGAAGTTGTCTTGGTTTATGGTCCATGGAGGATGTCTTGAAGCGGTGCTGTTTAGAGTTTATTTTATCATGCCACAGAGGCTCAGACCCTCTGTCAGGAATCTCATTCTGCAAAGACTAATTACAGTGTAAACACTACATTAAAGTCTGAAGGCCTCTCCACTCTACTTCACTATTTACCTTTTCCTCCAAACAATCCTGACATCCTTCCCCAGATTGATTTTGTCCACAGAAACCTCCTTTGCAGCTGTTTATTTGTTTTGAACCCGGCATGCAATTCATGCTGAAATTGATGGATACAAATGTTCAGTGAGAACAGGAACACCACGGCTCAGTTTGAGAGACAGCAGCGTCCCACCTGCAAATGCAGAGGTTGTTTCACTCTGAATCTGAGTGTAACCAGGTTTTCCACACAAAAAAAAGGAAAATAAAATAGCAGCGTTCAAGTTGCTACAACATTCAACAGATACAGTACAATGTATATCTGGTGACTGTCAAAGTGGTCCGACAGCCTTTTATAAAGAAGACAACCAAACTCTTGCTTCATTAGCGCATGCTTGGCTGCTGAGGAGTGGTCACCCAGTGTCAGTCACCTGCACGGCCCAGCCAGAGAACTTAATTACTACCACATGGGCCCAAAGGGCCGGAAGAGAATGCTTTTAAGGCAGCCGCAGAGTTATGGCCTCCCAGATCTTTTAGCATGTAAAATAAACAAGGGAACTGCTACTGCGTGAGAGTGAATGTGTGTGTCACATTTTACATTCTGTGTATTATATTTTATATATGACCTTTTCATTTTATGATAACTGTGCAGCGATCCTGATCCTGCAAACCTTGTCTGAAATCCACATAACTTCTTGTGAAAGAATGTTGCTTGCTGATAAAGAGACTTTGTATTGAGATATTTTGCACGAGTGAAAGTAGCACAACAACGATATAGTCTTGCATTTGACATTAATGTACAGACGCAAAAGTATTACCATAACAAAATACTTTCAATATCCACAGTAAAAGTACTTATTTGGGGGCAGGGGGACTAATTGTGAATATCTATACAGGGGATTTAGAGTGAATTAGGGATTGCTGAAAAATGTAATAATGGCAAGAAATTATATTTTTGATTATGTGAGAGTCAGATCAATGATTAATATCATTAACTTGATATTAATTACAATACCTTATCTTGTAACAATACATTATATCTCATCCGCTGATCATATATTTTGAAATCTTATGCTTGAAAATAACATCTAAAGCTGTCAAATAAATCAAGTGAAGAAAAAATTAAATATTTAGTGGAAGTAAATAGTAGAACAAAGCGTAAAGTTCTCCTTCAGTACTGCACAAGTTACATTCTGCAACGGTTAATAATCCTCACATACACAATAGTTTTGGAGTGTATGGCTGCAAAATAGAGGAGACAGCATTTGTGTGTGTTGTGTGATTCTTGCAGTGACACCTGAGGAGTGTTGACATTCAGGCTGGGCCAGGATACCCGGCAGCTGCCTGGGAGGTGTAATAGGTTGTCTTACAAAGCACAGACAGGAAATGAACCCCAGTATCTAGCGTGAATCAGCTACATCTGGTCGCAATTATTCATCCTGGTTGTTTTTGGCAAGTGATAAATGATTTAGTGACACTGCTAACACTATTTATCAAGTATAACAATGATATATCCCGTCGTGGAAAGAGTAAAAAAGAAGCCTGATGCAGAAATCATGCCAGTATTTTGTGCGACCGTATGAATTAGTGTGCAGGGCTGCGTTCTTGTTGACTCGTCTCCTCAGGGTTTTTTTCTTTAGTGATTAACTGTGTACTCACAGAAAAAAAAGCCCCACCATATCCTGTGTAAATTCTAACCCAAGTGAACACATTATCATCCTTATCTTGACGTGGTGATCTGACGTCGGGGCTGATTTGAGTATTTTGTTGCACTTGCAGGCGGGGCGGAGAGCGAAAAACATTTCAAATGTCTTTGCAGTCCAAATCAAACACTGGCATTTCTGGTGTGACCACAGGGGAAAGTTTAATAGCTCCTCTGAGGTTATGAACTGTTGACAGTTAATAAGTCATAAAATTTCCCCCTAAAGAGGATACGAGATTCCATCTGCAGGGCACCCAGTACAAAGAACCGGAAAATAAATATCTCGTAGTAGAAGTGGACTGGAATCTCTCAATGGCTGCTCGTGGAGAGTCTCCAGGGTAAAGTCTCTCAAGGTCTCCTGATTTCTGGAGGCATGGAGGAAAAAAATGACCACACTGAGCAATTTTCCTTCAAAGTCGGGAGCTTTTTTCCCGTCCTGAGAGTTTGGGGCCTTGAGAGCGGAGGCAGACCATCGCAGCCAACTGACCTTCGTGATTACACCTCGTATTATTGTACTTGTCATCTATTTTCTTTGGCCCTTGGGATGTTTGCCATGGTAACAGCACACAGCGGGCTGTCTGTGCTGACCCCTGCTGTCCTCTGCATTTCCCAGCTTGGCTGTGATGAAGGGAAGTCTCTGCCCGTGATCCCTAACCCTTGATGAGGAGGGTTCTCGATTTCAGCTCCGGGTCCTGGGCCTCATGTCGCTCTCTGCTTCTTTCCCACTCTTGCCCCACCCCCATCCAACCAAACAGGGCATCTTCCTTAAACAAGCAGCTATATTATTAGCCTAATCTGTCTTCTGCTTCTATGGCTCTCAAACAGGGCAGGTGATGCTGTAGATTTTACTGCCAATTTTTTTGGGAAACATGATTATTAATGCAAAAACAATCACCCCAAAACATGAAGCTACAGCTACCAGCCATGTAACCTACCAACACCAGAGGCCTCTAACCAGGTGCTGTTAATGAATAAACACAACCATTAACAAGTTTAATGAAAGATATTGTAACTGTGGAAATTGTAGAAAAACAAATGGAATACATTGTTGACAAGAAGAGAGCTCCTACTCCTGCAAAGGTTCTTATGATATTTCCTGAATAAGCTCGGTCAAGGTCCATGTAAGAAAATAAAAATAATGTTCAATCGATCTACAACAAGATGTAATGTATACTTCTTCGGCCCAGCTACACCACTCCAACAAGTTAAGTAAAAATCAGCCAGGTAGTGTTTGCATGATCCTGTTAGACGCAGGTAAAAGTACATCCTCCTTGACGGAGGTAATTAGACCAGCAGCGGTGGCTTCATATAAAGGGCCGACTGGTGTCATCATCCAGCTCAATACTCAAAGGAATCCATGATTAACCTAAAACAGTAGTTAAAAAAGAACTACGGTTGACAGAAATGTAAAGGAAGGTTCTAGTAAACACCACAGACACCAGAGATTCGGTCTAATCAACTGATCTGAACCAGCTGGGAGGGTTCACCTGCAGTGACAGGTTGTCATGGCGATGCTAACTGCTAGGTTGCTATTGAGTGAGACAAGGATTCAGCTGAGAGACTCGTGTGAAGAGAAGCTAATAGGATGCTAGCTATAGCTTCATTTTTAGCTGCAGACAAAAGTTGTATCATTTTTCTCTTCTAACTCTTGGCAAGCAGGTGAATAAGAGTATTTCCCCGAATGTCAAACTATTTTTTCAATAGTTCCTAGCATGGAGCAGGACTACCCAGCTTTGAGTGTTTCTGCATGTTTACCCAGACTAACATAGACTTTAATTTGAGTCTACATGCTGCTTTGACAGGTGTAGGTGGCACCGGCCTGACCAAACCTCCCGGGCACTGAGCGTTGATGATGAAGAACAGCCACGACTTGGACACAGAAACCCAACAGAAGTACAGACATGCTCACGCAGCTTCACTTGCGAGCAAAACTAACAATGTTTTGGCTGACTCCTCTTAAAATGTAGGACATCCTTATCCCGGAATATCCAGAGAAGAAAAGTTGTGTTTTTTATGTCCTGTGGGGTTGAAAGAAGAAAATCTATTTACAAAAGCATGAAAATATTTTATCACTAGCAGCAGGGGCAGGAGTGTTTTAATGACCTGATCCACAGGCTTTTGGCTGGCTGGAGGATTTCTCAAACTGCAGAAAGCCCACTGGTCCGCCTGCCAACCCTTGGGGCAGCCTTGAGATGAAACAGATAAGATAATTGTCTCTAATGAAATCCAGATTGCTACGTCTGTCTGGACCACAACTCGCTCGGCCCTTCTCTCCCTTCTCTGCCAGTTTTGAAGGGGCTGTTCCATATTGATCTTGAATTTTCAGACAGACTGTGGAAGTCGGTCCCTAATTCAAACCAGAGCTTGTATACCAGCCTCGGTGGAGCTTTGATACCGTTTGAAGTTTCTTGAGCGGTCGTGGCACCATCAGCCCCGTTGGACTCTGTTGTCATGACAACCCCAATTATCTTCCTTTACGGCCTAGTTTTTACACAGGAAGGGAGCCATTATGTTCTTTTGGACATTTGCATCTCTCTGGGGCAAGTGTCAAAGGTCAGAGAAATGAACCATAATAACATGAATACACAGCAACACGCAAATTGAACATGTTGGTCGACATTTTGGTCAACTGCTTTAACATATGCGCTCAAGGACGGTCGACAATTTGCTGTGGTGTTTCACTGTAGTCAGTCAAGGTTGCATCGTCTTACTAACTTAGCATCACTTTTTAAAGCATGTTACTGTACTTTTGCTCTGAGCACATCCAAATATTCTTTGCCGAATAAAAAGCAGAAGAAAAACAGTAATGCATTATCAGCTTTTTCTTTCTCCGACTTCAGAGAATCACTTTATTAATACTTTGAATTTTGTCCAAATAAAAACAATCTCATCACAATACATTATTCATTTGATAATGTGATAATATGCTTGTAATACAAAATAAACACTCTGCTGTTTTCCCTAATGGGTTTCCAACAGAGTTCAGACGCAGCCAGCGGAAAATTAATGTGCCGCCTGTATTTCTTTGCTTTTGGATAATGTTCGCTGTTACCAGACTGTTTGGTGAAAGAAGAAGCGGAACATCAGACTAAACTGATGCTTTTGCACAGTCCACTGTGGTTCAGTCCGCTGTGGTTAAATACGCTGCGGTTCAGATATTTCTAAAAGGGAAAAGTGACCGGCTGCCAATCACCTGCATCAAAGCGAGTCCTCTGAATAATAATAATAAGGATTTGATTCATTTCAGCATTGATTTAACTTTTATTTCCTTTTTTCATTTCTCTGGCAAAGAAAAATACACCAACCAGTGAAGTCATGCACAAGATGATAATACAATGATTCATTAGTAACACTTTCGGTATTAGTGAAATGAAATAACTCCCAATATAAATCTCGAGACAAGTCTTTTTAACAGACACTGGCCAAGAGAATAACAGTAACAGAGTGGACGTATAAGGGCTCATTGCTCCGGAATCCCACCGCAGCTCTCTAATATCATGCCAGGGTGGGGTTGCTCCACTATGTTCCATCATTGCTTAAATTATATAAAAGAGTATTTAACTTTGCATGAAAATGATATCACACAAAGTCAAGGTTATACTCAGCAACACTAACGCTTTTATTTTGTAGAGACATTATTTATGGATATTTTTTATAGCAATCGATTTTCTATTATGATAATGAGCTCATGCTAGCCACCAAGCTAACGTGTTCGCTACGATGATACAATATTTCCAATGATCCGACGCTTCTTCACGACGTCGTAACACTACGTATTTTTGTTTTCTAGATTGAGAGACACTGACTGACAGAGATTACATAATACGCATCTGGGCGATGGGCGATTGAACGTCAGATGTTATCAGACTGACAAGTGTGGCTGAATGAACGGCCGTAAGTGGTGTTGCTCTGCCAGGGGTCACAGAGATCTGCGAATCAAAGGGGGAGCCAGAGGTTGACCAAACACGCTGCACTCCCACTGCCCTCGTGTAAAACTATCTGCCAAACACCAGTGGTCCTCTTTGAACTTGATTTAGCACTAAGGTCACAAACAGACAGTCCTCTGTTGTGGAGGACGAAAGCAGCACCCTGATGACACGGAGATACAGGAGATAAGATGTGATTTATGCCGGCTTACACAAAGATTATCAGCTAGTTCTCGACGGGGTCTCCTGCAGGATCCACAGAACAAACAGGGACAATCCGCTATTATGACAGTTTATCCTTAATAACACCAATACAGCAATTTTATAACTACAGCCTTTTAAAACTGGGGTCAACATCACTTAATAAGCAATACTAAAACATTTAATTGAACTATAATTGCAGATTGCTCAATAATATGCAGCAGAATAACAAGTGAGAGAGTATAAGAAAAATAAATCCCAACCTTCCAAAACACTTATTCAAAAAAACAAAAAAGCAGCTTGTGTTTCATGTAGTTCCTCTTTTGGCTCCTGATGTCATCGGACCAGGTGGCTCTGATGTCTGTGGAGAAGGATCCTGACGCCGCGCCAGGAGTCGGCGTTCTGCACTGACGCCCCTGCTTGGAAGTGAGGAAACACACCATAAGTCATAAAGTATAAAGTATATTAAAGCCAGGTGAGGATTTGCCTAAAACAGCCCGCAGCCTATTAAGACTGATCATGATTAGTACGGCGTAACTACGGTAACGAATGATGAAACGACTGATAAAGAACTTTTACGTCTTGAGTCATCCTTATTTAATATGACATCAATGTTTCATTAAAGCTGAAGTTTTCCTTGTTATTGCTGCCAAGTGCTGCTCATGGGGGGATGTCGGGTCCCTGTAAATAATACTTTAAATATTAGACCTGCTCTGTGTATCGACCCTGCTGAGGTGACTCCTGTACTGATTTGGCTCTACATAAGTAAAATAACTTGACTTAGAAAAAAACCTACATTTTATAAACACAACTGGATACAGATTTCATTCAGTTATTGACTCTCAATCAGCAGTTCGACCGCAGTTTCCTTCTCCGCTGATTAAAGACGGTATTCGGTTGCACTCCAAATATTAGTGTATTCTAAGACGCTTCTAGCTGATTTTTGCACCTTTCCTGAGTCTTTGCAGCTCAATTATTTAATGTGCGACCGTTGTAAGAATAAACACGGAGCTCTGGACTTCTGCTTCTCAAACTGAAGATACAAATGCCCTCAACTGTTCCATTAAAAAAAACCCAAAGAATCGGGGGGGTCAGGAAACATCTTCACATATTTGTTTAGGTATTTGACTGCTACACTTTCCTTCATTAGTATTTATTGTATGTAACCCATGACTTGTACACTCTCCTCTTCACCAACCAACACTGTCTGTATTACAGCACGGCTTTGTACTGATGATCAGTTTAAAAGTCTTGATG